>DVQG01000828.1:0-12727 GCA_018231605.1 Papilio ambrax
GCGGGATATTATGTTATCTTGAAACGCGACTTACAAATAAATCTATCGTTAAAACAAAATGTAAACAAACTAACGGTACAATAGCAAATGAAACTCTCATCTCTAATATCTCTTTCATACGTTTATTACAAGGAATCACACTTTGTGCCAATTTTAGTGCGAGTCTATATCAAGAGTAGCTCATAAACTTACACTATATATGACTGCAATTATTTAAAGATGAACAAACAGTTTGCGGAATGCATGAATACCGATTTTAAATTTAACATAAGTGTATTCAAACGTTATTTTAATTTTATTACACGTTAGGATAAATAATTATAAATTTTGCAGCGAGTCCTACGTCCCGCTATTCTCTCACTTTATGAAGACAGCGGCGTCCCTCCGCATTAGAAAGACAATTTATAAATACCTTACAAAAGCTCGCTTAAGAGATATTTACTTTCCGCCGCCAATGAATTTCTTAGTCACGCTCGATAATATTTTGGAAAACTCGTCTTAAACTACTAAAAGGGATTTGAAAAGCTAATATGTTTTGTTTTTGTAAGTTAATTTTAATTTTTTTTTTTCATTTTCTATCAATGTTTCATTTTTAAATTGGCTCAAATTTAATTGACGCGGCCAGTTAATCTTACAAACATTGTAAATGCAAAAGTTTAGACGGATGGATTTTTGTAAGACTTTGTAGCTTAAACTTCTTAACGGATCTCGATGAAATTTGGCATAGATGTAGAGGATAGTCTGGAAGAACATATAGGCTACTTACTTTTGTTTTTAATTCTACGCTGACGGAGTCGCTTGCGAAAGCTAGTACCAAAGATAATTTAGAATATCAAGCGATAGGTTATATTATTCACGATCCAAATTCAAAGCGCAGATAAGTCAATGTATCAGACGCGGCAAATTCCTGTCCTAACAAACCCTAAATTGTAAGGTAAACCGGTTAGTTATTGTCAGCTCTAAATTTCATGTGGTCTAGACGGATTGCAAATCACTTGCGTGGGATCCTCACTCAGGTCTTGCGATGATTGCGCTGACGTCTTGCGAAATTTATTAATGGTGTTATGTAAATATGACAAATCGCTCGAGCAGTAGACGGTGACATTTGAATGAACTGGCTCACTCCGAACGTCGAGTTTATCGAGCATCCCACACGGATTGATGGAGTGCTATGAAGGTAAATAGACTTTATTACATGTAAATTGCACATGAGCGAAAAGTGAAAGTAATGAATAAATTTGGATCAAACGATAATTTGAATAAAAGCTTTAATGCTGAAATATATCGTCGATAAATACATGTGAACAAGGATAATCAAATTTATTATGAATTAGGATTTCAAAACGATAACGTTTCTCAAATTGACAGAATAGAGGCAATTACTAAAATAAATTTAAAAGACTTACTAAAAAAAATTACGCAGAACTACCATATTTGAATAACCAAATATTTAAAAACCAAGTTAAGCGTGTAGAAAAAGAACACAACCACTTTACTCTTATTGATAATATTACGGAAGCTTACTTCATTACTCATCCTTTAGAAGCGGCCGGTTATTGTCTAAAGTTAAATACGTACTTGGTCAGTGAACCGAGCCCCGACAACCAAACTTAGTTACCTAAACAAACATCGTGGGTCCTCGGTCAACATTTGTTACTTTGACGCACTCGTGTAAACATTGTTGTATTCGATATTAAACATGCATTCTAAATATATTTAGCGGTAGGAAAACGTAATTTTGCATGTCTGTTAAACACGTGGTTTAAATGTTTAAATTTTGATATGCTTTGGTAACGATGTTTATGTTCACATTTACTTTTGATGTTAAATTACATAGGTACAGTTGAATCATTCAACGAGAACTGAGCGTATTTCAAGCATTTATGTTATACATTTTGTGAGAGCGAAATACCCTAGATCAGTAGATGTCAGTTGTTTACACGATAGCAGTATTCACCGCAGAATAATACAAAAGTTAGGTACCTTGTCAGTTAATTAACTCTGACATTAAAATCTAAAGGAAGTCTATCTTTCATTATCATATTTGTCTAGAGAATTATAGATTCCTTTTTATAATTCGGAATGAGTTAGTTTCAATGAGATTACATTAACGGGAGTACTCGGTGTGATCTCGACTTGGCGGGCGCGGTGCCCATCAAATTTTATCATGGCTATCGACAATGTTTTGGCCGACGTCACTCCGTGTCGATAGAGCCGCATAAAGCTTACGTCCTAAGTCTATTCTATACCCATTTTGCAATAGAGCAAAAGTTACTTCGTCTTTAAAATTAATTCGGTGAAAATTCAATCTTTTAAAATTTGTAAGCACTACTTGGAATAAATTGTAGTGATATATCACTTCATAATATTGCTGTAATATTTAAAATTGTAATTTAATTTTCTATTTATACGGGATTTATCAATAAAATTCCAAGTATTCCTGAACAAACAAAAAGCAAACGGTGCGATCTCCATGTAGGGGACAATAGGGTCGACTCTAAAGACGGCCGCGCTATTTAAAATTGTAACATAGGAGTTTAACGCAGTCTTTAGCACATAATAGGGGATTAATGTATATGGAAGCTTGCATTGTGTGATGGGGCTTTTACTTTATTTTTTTAGTGTAGCATTTTAATGATAATGATGGAAATAAAGAAGTGAAGACAGTCTCTTTCAAAAACCATATGGCAACGTTAAAATAATTAGTGTTAACTTAATAAGAATTGCATCAACAAAATACGCAGTCCTATTCGCACTAGTACCTGAAACGAAAAGGAATTAATTCATGTTGTACTAGCTCGATGCATAAACCTCGCCAAAACTCCAAAGAAGCGCAGGATTACAATAAAAGCGATTAAACGCGGAGGTACATTTAATAGAGATTTAAACGGTAGCTAACACCGAATACTCCTGTACAATTTACTGTTAACTAAATATTGTTGCTACGCTACGCAATAAAGTAAGTTTACACGGCGGCCATATTATAATCCCGTGTGAGTAACGGTGGTAGTGGCTGGTGCGTTCTGGCGGGAACTCATTAATTTGCCCCACGCGCCGCCGCCTCTTGCCTCGGGATTTGTGGAATTACTATTGTTTATGCCACTGCCGACTTAAATAATGCCTCACACTAGTAAGCTAGTTGTTTCAGCTGCGCCGATTGAATTTTATTTTACATCGACGTGTGATAATCTATATTTGGAATATTTTATCGAAAACGTTTGGATACATGTAGGAAATCGACGAAAGGTAGCGGAAGACCGAAACTAGGATGGATTCGATGAAAGAGGACATGCTTAAGAAGGGTGTAAATTCAGATATGTCGACTGATAGAGGTGTGTGGAAGAGCAGCACGTACTGTGCCGATCCTCCTAGGTTAATAGTCTTTAAGAACATCGAAGTGAATCAAATGGTAAGCTATTACAAATACAACAATAGAAGGACGTTTTTAGAAACACTGTACCTATAGATATTTGTAAAGCTAAAAGATAAATACACAACACGTTTATTAAAAGCAGATCAGCATCATCTCCATGTTCTAATTCCGCTCACGTAGAGTCGGAGTACCAATATCGGATTCAATCACAAAAATAATTAATATATCTAGTATTCTAGCCGCAGAATTTCTATTTGAAAATATACAAACATTTTAAATTTAATTGATATTATTTCCCGCACCGACAACCGAATTTCGACTAGCATAAAAATTAAATTGCTTTTTCCAAAAGTTTACCAATCAGATCCAATACAAAGCAAATTTGGCTGCAGCTCGATCCGATTAAATTCGTTGCAAAAGTAGTTTTGGTTACGCAAACAAACATGGATAGTATGCATTTAAATTTTATTTCATTTGTACTACATAGGTGCGATAGTTGTTATAGCTTCAATGTTAAATTTACTAACATATTTGTTGAAATTAAAAGTAAAAAAATCTAAACCTTCAGTTTTAACTAAACAGTTCAATTATGCAGTTAAAAGCATTTGTAGCGAGCTTTAAGTGAAAGGAAGTTTAAGTAGTAATTAAAAACGTAACATAAACATAATAGCATAAGCGCATATTATGCTACCTTGCCACATTATAAAATAGCTAGCTGTTGCTCGCGATTTCGTCCATATAAAACTTCGAAATACTAAAAAATATAGCCAATGATATTCAGTGATAACATAGCTTTTTAATGGTGTAAGATTTTTTGAAATCGGCCCAGTAGTTTTTGAGTTATTTCAATACATACAAAATCTTTCATACGAGTATTTGTAATATTAGTATAGATTAGCTGAACGATAAACAGTATAGTCTACAGCTCTACGTGACAAGTGTATTAAAAATAGAAAGGTCAGTACGAAATTGTTTTCAAATTAAACATAATACAACGACCCGTTTTTCTAACGTGTTTGTTTCTCATTAAAACTTACATCTGACCCCCTCTGAAATCTAAACAATAACACTAACGACTTCTATTTTACTACAAACGTTTAAGAGTCACCTGTATTAATATTGTAAGATCTTTTATGACAAAAAATGTTTGGATTTCTAAAGCATATTTTATCCAACTGTACGCTCTACGGGGGATTCAATTGTTTGTTTAGGATCTCTTAACCCCGTATGTTATACGTAACTTATTGTAATAATAAATAGTTACAGTTTTATAAAGGACCACCTCACTAACGTTTATATTGTGGTAGGTCAAAATATAAAAATGTGGTAAAGTAACAAATTTCCAACCGCTAACCTCAACATTTTTTAGTAGTTCTGCATCATACTCCACTGACAGATAGCGTACGAGTATCTGACAGATGTTGAAATTATAATGGAATATCGAGTTTAATCTTGGCCTTTTCATTGAAATAGTTACATCTATGCTATTTAAATGTCGTTTATATTAAAAATTAAAAATCTTCCATATCGAAGATGTCATATTTAAGAAGTTAACATATATTGTACCTTTCGATCAACAGTGAAAGGTTCCACAGCTATATTAATACCTGGAATTAAAAAAAATAAAAGTGGTAGCCTATGTGTTCTTCCAGACTATTCAGTCTATGCCAAATTTCATCGAGATCCGTTCAGCCATTTAGGCTACAAACTCTAACAAACATCCATCTATCCATCCAGTAATCTAAACGTTTGCATTTATGTTACGTTTAAAATGATAGTTAAACTCAATAACCGGTTTCTTCAGATGTACTCGAGGCTTAACAAGAATGCGCACCAGAAGTAAACAGACCTCTTTCGTTACATGTAATAGGAATCTAAACGACGCATAAATATCTCCGGTTAACATTTTAGTTGCGGATTAGCGTCTCGTGTTAGCAAGTCAAATTGTGTCACCGTCACATCGTAAACTTCGGTATTTTATTATCTACCTGACTTTATACAAACGGAGCCAGATAATACACTGAACGTATCAACGACAATTTTATAAAACATATTTCGACAGTTTACAAACAGTTGTAAAGCAAATTTTTAAGTTACGACGGAGGACTTTTAAGTTAGGTTTTTTTAGAATTAAGTTGGGTTCAAAATTTTGTGTCAATTTTATATTAAACAATAAACCTAGTAAGATTAAAAACTGTCAAATTTCAAAATGTAAAGGTGGCATTAACATTATTGCAATACAGACAAGGTTCGTAGGCGAGTCAGACGGTAGACAGTCGATACCTTCGCCCCCTGGGAAATTACCACTTCCTTACCGCACCAGGGATGTTATAAGTAACTTGATTTGTCACGAAACTTACGTATACACATAGTTTCATACTTCTACTATTTCCTTTGTGCATGTCAAATATCGTGCAATGTAAAATCTATGCGTCTGTACAATTTTTACAAGAACTTAAATAATAACAAAACCAAATTAACGGGACTTGATAGTAATAAAAAAATATGTTGTCACAAAAAACCAAGTTTTTTGATATATAAATATGCTTCTGACAAGTCCGTAAATGTCTTTATTAATAGCTTAATTTATCAATTATATTATTCAGTATTAATCAAACTGCTGTACCAGTGTATTTTCCAAACAAAGCGCATAACAAAATACGAGAGTTCGTTTGATTGGTTCATTTGGACGTAGACTGAAGCTCGCCCGATGTTCGCTACGGCTCGGTGAATACAAACTCCATCGTAAATAGGGGGAAAGGCGGCTATTATGTAGTTGATAGACAAAACTGAAGGAGAAAAATCGAATGCGATTGAATTGAATTACATCTCTTACTATCCCTTCGTAACTGAACGGAGTATGTGAATCTCGAAAGAAAGTCTGTTGTCTTCCACATTTCGTTACTTTGCTTGTCTACAAAAGGATCGATGTAAAGCAAATCATCGGATATCATTATCGTGTAAAATTATAAACAAAGACATATTTCCTTAAAACTTTAAGTAATTGTTTAGTTTCTGGATTAGGGAGACTTATACGACTTCTATCTCGCATTCGAGATATATCGAACGATTTGATAATAGGTACTACTGAAAGTAGTGTGTAGGCAACGGGAGGCTGAGTGAAATTGACAGATTTATTTGCGTTTGGATAAATCAGGATTGCGAGCGGCTGCATTTTTAACAACCCCCGTCCGAATCACGCGATTCTACTGAACGTAGGCAGTAATCGTATTTGAAAATCTTGTATGTCTTCGTTGATTTTCCATTTGCGTATTTTAATTGGACCAGTCACTTATACTCTTGAATGTGATCTTGTGCTGTCAGTTTCAGATTGAGGAATTAATTTTGAAAGGTCTATTAATTGTTTTTTTAACCATTAATAGAATTGAAATATATCCCGTTCAGGAATTTACCCCTTATTTACTTTACGTAACGAAGTTTGACATTTATAAACGTGGTAAAAATCGGAAGTATTACATCTCACTAAATAAAGTCAATAGGTACCATTTTTATTATTGAATATTTCTAATATGAAAAGGGTAACCGCATAACATAACCAACCTTTCATTAGGGAATTGGTTTCCCTAATACGATACATAAGGTAAACATATTGAAGGGCGTCGATCAGAATTCATACGCCGCTTCGAATGATTGTCGGCAGTCCACCGATTGCTTTTCCATTCCCCCGGATATTTTATTGCGCGCCATATTTCGGAGAGAATAGCTCCGAGGTCGAACATTCGATGTGATATCGAGATTTTGTATCTAGATTGTCGTATTCGTATTGCTTTTTGATTGTCCTCTTGTATATTTATGTTGTTGCTTTTGTTTTCGTTGACTCTAGGAAGAAATATGATTTTTATTGGGTAATATTTTTATTTGTAGAACATTTGGTAATAGCCGAATACTAAAACGACATTTTTGTTACATAGTGTTATATGATGAGGCCTCGCTAAAGTCGTAATTCGAATAAAATTTTAATGTCTGTCAGATTATAAGCGATGCTTACAAAGCAAAGTATCAAGATGGTTTAGAAATACCACACCTCCGATTTAACAGATGAATTAATTTGTAAAATACGTTAAATTCAAGTGGATAATTTTGATCTTTACGAAAAATTGTGTCGTCAGAATTTTTTTTTAAGTTATCAGGCAATGCATGTAGCATTAATATTTCCCTATAAACTACATACGTTTTATGGTCACCATAAACTTTATCATGGCCCTACTTTATTCGCTTTTTGCGCGGATGAATTGCTACAGTACCTTTATTCATATTATTACCAATAATCTCCCTACGTAAAAAGGGCCGCGAAGTTTGGCCGTTGCAGAAAAAAATTGTTTACGTTTTTCCTACAAAATTTGTAGGTAATAAACCAGTTCGGGGCACGAAAGGGTAATAAAATGGAGATCAAATAACCGTAGCTTTTCAAACTTGGGTGAAAGTATTTAATAACAACGCGACGAATTATATACAATTTTGTTAACTCTTGAAAACGTAGAGGAAAAACAAAATCTTGTACTTTTTTCTTGTAATGTAATTTCAACGGTAGATCATAGACACGGTAATCATTCACCATTATTGGCGTGCGTAAGTCAAATCTAACTTAAATTATTCAAAAATTAACAATCATTTGCGTCGTTATACTCATAACATAAAAGTTGGGACAGTTGTATACTGCCATTGTTAAAAGTCACTTCGGCACAGGTAAAGAAAAAAACGAAAAAGTTAGAAATTTAACGCCAACACTTCGATCATAAAGATCACAAGTACACTTAACGATCAGGTTAATACATAAGTAAAATTTATATAGATTTAATTACACAATCGAAAACACACATTACAAAAGCTATATACTACATATATCCACCACCAGTTGCCACCGCACTCTGGCTCACGTCCAAATTTTTTAAAAAAAATCCTCGTAACAGTCTCATTTCAGTGGATCAGCGCTGCGCTCTGTTTATTCAACTACAGACCTCGTAATGTTAATGCAAGCCAAATGAACTGAGAATATTCACCAAAATCACCTTTTGAATATGAACGAGTTGGAAATTTTTCGGATAAAAGTATTTTGAATTTTTCATGAATCACTTGTTAACAAGAGCGATTTTAGACTGAATATTAAGCCGACTATTAAAGTGTAATTGTATAAAATTTTCTTATTTTATGTCTATTATGATAATGGAATGATACATTACTCTTTTTCACGTACATAACAAAATACCCATAAATCTAAGAGACGTATAATTTTAAACCAAGCGATTAAATTAAAGTTAAAATATACAAGAAATAAGAAAACCTATTAACATAAATCATGAAAATAATTAACATAATAAATAATTAAAAAGCCAACGCAGGTAACAGTTTTAGTGCAAGCAAACGTTTAAAATTAAATGTTAAACTTATCTGAGTCATTATGGTAAACACAGTTCGCACGACACAATGGTTGAAGTACATGTAGTGTTGTATCATAGAACACGCCATCATGGCCACAATTAAGATATAGTTTTTTTTTTAATTTCAACCTTCCACGCGAACAATGGACGGCAAGTAAAAAAACTACGGAACTCACGTGAGCTACAACTATGGCTAGTACCTTATAATGAATATGCTATTTACGTTATATAGTAATTTTCTTTCGTTACATTTTTTAGGAAATAACTGGTTCAGAATACTTACGCTGTTACGACGAATTTCTCTGTTAGATTTAAGTACACAATAAATACCAATTTAATCACAGCTCATCTTGTAAATAACTTATCAAGTCATCGAACTTCATTCACATCGATAATTTTAAAGCAATTTACCTCACTGACTTTACTTTATTTCCCGTAAATAAATCAGCAAACTAACACTTCTACAATCATTATTCGGTTTAGATATATGTTGGCCATATTCATTGGCGAACTATATGTTATTTCACTGCCCCATACAGACTAAAGTAGACAGTTTCTTTTTTATTCCTTGGCGCAAGAGGGTACAATAAAAATTACTGTTCGGTCGTCACGGGCCTGCGAAAAGTGGTGCGGAAAGTCATGTGCAGAGCAATGAGTCGTCAAGGTCATCGGAATCCCGAAAAACAAATCGTGCGTGTCAGTTTGTTTGCTAACAGTGCCGCTTTTCATTTCGGTTTCGCGTTCGGAAATATTAATAAAATGACAAGTAACAAAATTCCTGGACCTAACTATAAAAACTATGTAAAAAGTGTAAAAACTGTGTTTTAATTTAAACATACGTCAAACTTTTAATAACTAGTTACCTTGATTCTAAAAGCCGGCGAGTATTTTGACAAACAAAGAACAATATGCGTAGGCTTGCGAAATGTGATCTATACCAATAAGTGTTTGTTGTACTTTAGTGTTATAAATATAAGCACCTGTGAGGCGGTGATGCATTAAATAAGCGTTTTAAAGTGATTGTTACATAATGATTGCAATAAAGCCGGCTGACCGCAGGCGGGCTGCGAGGCGGAACGTCTGGCTTCACAATGCCACCGCCACGTGCTCACCGAGCGGTATCCTATTCAGTAGACTGGTGTATTGGAAATGGCAATGTCGCGGAATGTACTGTAACGCTGCATGGTAGGTAATTTTATTTTACTTATTAAAACACCAGAAACCACAAATGTCATAGTTGTATGGATTTCAATGACCTGTGGAAAATCTGTTCATATAGTTTTTTATGTTTTGTTAGCAGTAGATGTTTAGGTAACGCAATAAAAGTAACGTAAGATATTTTATATGGTTGAAATAGTATTAAAATTACAACAAATATTTAAGGGCCATGAGTGGCTAATGAACTATGTTCTAAATTCAAATTTTTTTGTTCTAAATTCGAACTCTTTGTTACGTTGACATTCATTAAAAGTAGCTACAGTGCTATTTTGCGGCCTACAGATAGCATAAAACTCGTTTCGGTACGTCAGCGTGCGTGTCAGCAAATGATAGAGCGACGTGTGCGAGCGACGCTGATTGACGCAGGTTATGAATACGTGATTAATGAAGGCTGCTTGCGCATACGGGCGGTTTTTGTACTTTAATTTCAGGTAATAACTGGCCAGTAAGAATGTTTAATGATCGAACAAACGCCCAGCCAGCATTTTAAAGTTTAAAAATAAAAATGTTAGTCATTAGTTAGTATCTGGTAGGCAAGGCATTACTAAATTTTAAATACAATTTTTATAACGGTAATTTGTGAAAAGTGTGATTCGAAACAAAGTGCAAATAAAGAACCAAGCTACACAATAATATGGAAAAATTTGGATTTCTCATTTTAATATCATTGATCTGTATTCCTTCTTACTATTTTATTTGCGTAATACTCTCAAGTCGTACCCCTCCATATGTTCTTGATTAAATTGCTACATACAGTATCATAATTTCCTCTGCTTTATTAGGGAGCTCCACTTTGGATAAAATTTAAGGTGTTCAATGATCGTTATTATTCATATTTTACGGCGGTATTCTACGTCGATACGCATTCAACTCACGACTTGAACTTTTTCAATAAACCACCCCTCCAGATAGCAGGCGCGATCACAAGTGCGGTCACGCAGGGTTGAACGATTTTATAACTTTATAGCTCGGGTCAAATGATACCTGCTGATCTATAGACATTATAAATATTAACGTTATCTTCGATATGACAACCCTAAATATGATATCTATTTTAGTATAAATCTCTTTAAGCTCAGTGGCTTGTACCCGGCCTTAGTCGATTTTGAAATCTGAAGAATTAGGAGAAAGAATAACGGCCCTATTAAAATCATCAATCGTGATAGAGGCGTTTGTAGTATTATATTTTAATATGTTATTTTAATATAATCAAATTATGTTTGTTACATTTTTCAATCTCACATTTTAAGTTATATTTGTGACAGCTGTTAATTACATTTTATATTCCTAATAATGTTATTTATTTATTTTTGGTTTAAATAGATTGAAACAGATTCATTAGTAAACATATAACGTACATTTAGACATAACAAAGGTCGAACGTTTTGAGGGAAACTTTACTCATTTCGTTTGTATTTCCTTTCCACGGACAACTACAAACAATACATAGTTCTGTTGGAATACGAAAACAAAGTTGTAAATAATTACGTAAATGGACCCGCGGGGTATAACCGCTGGATGCCGAATGTATTTTGAAAAGTTTTTCGTGTTTTCGCAAATTTCATTTAGTGCCGGAAGTGTTCAAAGCTTTTGTTAGACGTCTACTGTCGAGCTTTCGAAATCACGTTTGGAAAATACTGCATTTATTTGTTTTTATTTATTAAAATGAAAATTTTAATATCAGTAAATAAAGTAAGGCTATGAGGAATTACTATTTAATTTAGATGGTTATGGTACACACTTTTTACATTTGTGTTAAATTTAAAACATGAAATAAGCTTATGTGTGACAAAGATCGGACTATCGGACTATCTCTTTCTATAGTTCGATCGCAATATCTACGCGTAACCTTTTCCCCACTAACTTAGTTATAGTCCCAAAGGATAACTTAGTTACAAGGTCGAAATCGATAAGTCTCGGCAAATTGTTACCGTAACTGTTGTAATATGGAAATATCCCCTTTTATAGATACCCAAAGCAGGCTGTATATCATGATAATACACATAAATATACAATATAAAAGAATCGCTGACAAAGAGCACCTATAATAAAATTCGAAGCCACATTTGTACAGTCGACACATGAAGGATGTAAAAATCAAAATTTAACTTTTTTATTAGTTTGTAAATTTTTCTTTTTTTTTAATGTACAATAGAAAATCAATATTCTTTATACTAATAAAATAACTAAAGTCTTGCTATTGTAGTGTAATATTAATGTGTCCTTCCAATTTAAACTAAGTATATGTAATTAGTTAAGTATGAGTCGATTAAAAATGTAATAATTCAGAGGCTTGACCATTAGATTATACGAATATTAATCATATAGTGTCGTTCAAAACATGCTAATGAGTTAAGCAATTAAATATAAGACTGCGTATAAATAAATTTGATGTCTAACTCCATTTGTGTTGCTAACTGTACTCATATGAAATCCGAGACTCGTTCCATAGAGTTCCGACGTTGAGGACAAAACGTCGATGTCGTGTTATTCTATTGGCAGCATTGGCACTTGTCCAGGACGAGCAATAAGCACGCTCTATGTGTCCCGCAAAAAATGCACGATAAAAATATGGTCGAAATAAATAATACCTACCCAATGACGATGCGCCAAATATTGCTTTTTACTTATGGATAACCAAACTTCCTGATAATAGTGTATTGTTGTTTAAATATTGTTGTAGTATTACATAAGATAATTTTAATACATCATCACCATCATCACCAGCTCACTATAC
>DVQG01000829.1:0-12723 GCA_018231605.1 Papilio ambrax
TCTTAGGCAACAAAGAAGTGTGAGTTTACACTTTATTATAATAGTGTAGACAGATACTCCTAGGTACATTTTTTTTATTTTAAAAATAAAGAAATGGTTCCTATCTGTAAATGCATCTATTTCTAAATTATTCTAAATGCGTTTAAAATATCCCAACCTGAGATAAGTTTTTAATCAATTTATTTGGGTAAAATTTATTTCAGTTCTGCTTCTCATTTTATAGCCCATGCTAATGTAATTTTAGTGTACCATCGTTTATTTTGGATTTCGTACTACTCGAAGTGTTCACCGTTTATTCGTAAAGGAATTGTGATCTTTGCCGTCGTAAACCGATCGCGCAGAACGAAAATTTAACGTGGTGCAGTTTTGCAGTAACTAATTTAAGGATACCCACAGGGAGATTTGATGTGTTCTATTCGACAATCTGCCGAGCCCATTCAATATTAATTTTAATTTTACGTCTGCCTGTCTTCCTAAAACTGGTATGTACATTCGCGAAAATTTGCGGTATTCCGTCGTCGTCTTTATAATGTTCAAACGATTGTAGCTTTTTAGATGGAACACCGCCAGTTTCCCCAACTATACTATCTCCCTTTTTACGCTTATAATACGTTTTTGAAATCAAACCTTTTTCGCACTTTCCCATGTTAAAAAAACTGTGTTGAAACATTAATGCAGGCTCGGCATCATCCATTAAGATATATAAAAAACGTTTTTTCATGTATATATCTGAAAGCAGTTGACCTTGCGCCAAAATGTACAAGGATTATCTCCCGCTTTGAAGGATATTTCCGGGAACCAGTAGGCCTTGAGTTAGTCTCAAGGACTTTGAGGGAGGCAATGTAATGATAAAGGAAAAGCATTCCAGGTTGTTTCTAGGTCATTCGTACCCACCCTCCGATCTCGCCCTGAATACAAAATTATTTCGCCCCTTATTTTATGTACTTGCCAAGCTCTTACTTATTTAAATTTGTGGCTATAATTAGGTTTTAATTTATGTAATTAAAAAGAATTAAACATAGACATTTAAATTTAACCATTTTGATATATTGGGTTATTTTTCGTTCTTTAGAAGTTTAAGGAATTAAAATTAACTATACTGTTCATATCGTATTTTAGATGATTACGAATAATCATCACAACACCTATACTGCGGAAACGAAGTGGAAATTGGTGTTTCGATAAGTGAAAGTGTATTAAAAGAAACGCCGTATTCTCGATTAATCTATTTCTTTTTCATAACAAATTGAATGTGAAACTTTCAAGATCCAAAATAAATTAAACTAAATTTACAGATTTTTAGAAAGTTTGTTGGAATCTATTAACTTTCAATATTTCATCAAAACATCAAACAAAACATTTACTCCATTTAAAACAATAGTCAGAATCACTTGCCGAAATCAGTACAAAATCGTATTGCTATTTTTGTTTTCTCAAAGAGCATGAGTGAAAAGACATAAGTTTTTTTAAGTGTTCGGCAGTGAAAACTTAAGTAACATCATTACAAAGTTGCAGCCCATCGATCACGTTCTTATTTTGATTAGAATACAAAGATTTATGGACATACATGTCTGAATATTTACAGCACTAAGGTGTTTCCTAAAAGAGGACAAAACAAATAATTCTTTGTATCTGGCTTGTTGTATGTTTATTCATTACTCATTCCATTGTGCTTGAGTTTATGATATTTTCTAAAGACTTACGCGTCTTGTGTTAGTAAATTTCTTTTCTCTTTATGTTGGGTGGATGCCAGTTCTACCCGGAAGCTCGTCTAAAGAGACCGACCAATTTCGTTCTATAGTTCTGCCAAACTTTGACCGGAGTAAACTATCAACTTGCCATGTACGGCGATGCAGATATGTAATGTTTTTTTGTATTACTTTAAACTTATGTTTATTTTGTTACATAGTTGCTTATTACAGCAATAATTTATTTATGTCACACAACTTTAATTATTACATTGGACTAAATACATTTCCGATAAAAAGCTTAACGATTATGTACATACAACTGTTAATTTAATTTGACATAAGTTGTATTTCATTGCTATGTCATTATGAATTTAATGTAATTCGACATTAAATGCGGACACTGCATGTAACTGTTGGTCATATTGTACGATAATTTGACTAAACCGGTTAGTATTCTAGGTTAAGCAGTTTTGCACAATGTGTCCCTTGTTGATATGTTATCTATCGCGTGCGTTATCGCCCTGGTCACCAACTGTGTGCTGATCCAATTCGATACAACGGCTGAACGTTGGCAACATTGTTGAAAACAATTGACAAACAGCACACATGTACACACACTGTAAAACGTTATTAATAATAGATAATCTCGTATACATATGTCGTCTGATTTCAAATTCATTGGAATAGACTAAACAAAAACTATCAGTTTTTTACATGTGTCAAGGGTGTCTAAAAGCATTACAGATCGAAAATTATGTTATTTTAGGAACATTTCACCACAATTCATTTATTAAATTTTAATCAGTTGTGTAATAGACATTTAGAAGTTTAATAATTTGGACCACAAAAAGTAACTTTTTATTAAACTTTTACATCGATATCAATTCAGGATATTCGAGCTCAATGTCACTGTCATTTAAGAAAACTGTAATAGTAACTACATCTTTTAATTACTTAGAATCTAAATCTTTCATAATTTATGGTTCAACAGGTTTATTCGACAAGCAGAAACCATCAAGTACGTTTTCTTTGTTTTAAAAGTCGCAGCTGGATGCTGCTGCCTTTGTTGAGAAGGATTGAGTAAAATGAGAATCGTATTTAAAAAAAATGTACTTATTTAATCAATTTTGTCACAGTCATTGTTGAAAACGCTTAAACATTAGAAATGCTATCTCATATCGGTCAATCTATAGTTAATTACGAAATCCATTGCGTACGTTGTAAAGTGCATTTAGTGAGGCCTGTAATCTGTATCCAGCGGTTGACTCGTCCATCGTCAGGCCATTGACCCGACCATACGGCTCCCCTGGACGCCTGTATTGTCGCACACGTGCTTTGAATTAAAGCTCTGTTCTGATTTATACCCTGTTATAATTATTAGTGTTTACTGTATCGATCTTTTATTAAAAGTGCTAAATTTCTACACTCTAGGACAAGGACTTTTGACCCAAACCGCTAACATAAGTACAGTCAATACAATGATCTCGTGTTCTGTGATCATTGTAGTTGTTTATAATTATAGATCACATTGACCATTTATCTAAAGACGGTAAACTGAATGTCCTTTTATCACCACTTTTTTAATTATTAATATGTAAGTTTATTATAACAAGTTCCCGTGTCGGTCGTTTTTGAATTGTAAAAACACGACATATATGTAACTGGCAGTTAGTATTCCGGTTATAGTATATTGAATTAATAATGACAAGTGGTACTGTGCAAATCGGGTTATCGATTTCTGATGAACAGGGCTGGCACAGATATGATTAGCTTAACAGAATTCCGACATAAACAAAGAGAGAATTTAAAAGTACAAAATAAACGATCGATGCATTCATTTCTTAGATGAAATTTACATTTCAAAGCACAAATATGCTTTATTATTTAATCATGTTATTTTGAGACGAAATTACATTTTAAATTTCTACTACTATATGTAAAATGTTAAATAGTTGAAATATACATAGTTGTTTTATTATCAGTGGACATGATGTCGACAACCCTGGCATTGTGGAGTCGGCCCGGGCGGGCGGGCGTCGACCCTGCAACTTCAGCAACGCTGCACTCGCCTTTGTTGGATCTTGTCCCGGTCATCACTCTTGACTCCGAGTCCGAGTATCCCTCGGCTTGCTTCGCTTTATCGATGTTATGAACTTTTTAAAAGATTTCTTTAATTTAAATATGCTTTTTGCATTTGAGGTTGAGTTAATTCGATGGCCAGTTTTTATATTTTTTAAAAGCATATGGTAAATACATTTGTTTTATCTTTCAAGTTTTTAAATCGACAACAACTGGTTTTTATTTAACGCCATTATAATATAAACCAGCTGAAATGAGCTTTGTGGTTTAGTTATTCCTGATTAGAGTTAAATGACTAACTGCTTGGTTTCCGTGATAATTTGAGGAACAATCGCTACTGACTACGAATCTAGGATCTTGTTGGAGCATAGCAAATGTTATCTAAGTAAGTTTAGCAGCGCGGGCCACTGCAGGACGACGCGGGGTCGGAAATGCCCCCACCGCCGCCCGGATTGGGTCACGAATTTTACGGCTGCGGGTCCCCTCGACCCCAGCGGTTGTATGTGTGTATGTAGGTTAACATCGGACGCGCTCGATACGCCGCTGCCGATGCCGACCACCTAACCTAGATCAGGGTGTGGAGAGATCGCTTATGAAATCTGGCGCACGCTGCCTGCATAAGTGACATAGAATTTTACGTATATATATTTAATGTTGTACCAAGCTAAAAAAAATTAAAAACCTTAAATATGTGTTTTTACATTAATTGTTTGGTTTTTAATTCAGGTAAGGTATAGCACAAAACATTAAAGATTTTCTTGCACCTGTTTTTTATATTATCAAATCTTATGTATTCAATTCGCGTAAAATTCATAGCCAGTTCATTATAGATTCAAATAACAGAAGTATGTATCACTAAAATCATTTATATTTTACATTCTCTTTTGTACGTATAAATTTTAATTTTCAGAACGGTATTTATAAGTAAGGTAAATGTTACGCTGACAGGACAACGTCTTCGTTAAATAACAATACGGATCAAGGGTTCTTATTAGCTAGAATCCAACATGAATTTTGTTGACTGCCAGTGATTGAGTATTAGACCAAAAACTAGTAGCGTTTTTGACGTAGCGTTATTTCATCTCATCTAAAAAATGTATTTCCTGTAGAGTATAACGTCATACTTCTTAGTTAATACCTAACCGACTCTTCTCGCGATTTTTTTTATCATTGATTCTCTGGACTTTGTTTATTTTAATGGTTTTCAATCCAATGCCAAAAAGCAAAATTTTAATTTACTCGCAGTATTCAAATTCAAATTTTTTTGCTATTAAAAATATATAAAACCAAAAATGTTCTTTGTTGATTCAAGTAGAATATTAAGAGATTTCCGGTTACATTCGACAATGCCAGTCAGTTTCATCGATATTGTTAAGACATTGAATAGCAGGCTTTATGAATAGCCTAGTCTAGATTAGATAATCACATTGAAAGTTATTACGTAAAGGAAAGTAACTGCGACTAAAACTGATATTTTCAACGATTACGTTTCTCTGCTAAGTTAAATGTATTTCAAAATGGAATTAAATAGAAATTAAAACTTTTATTATTACTTATTTCATCTAACAACTACTTAGTGACAGCAACATTTTAACATTTGGTAAAAATGCATAACATGTCTTGATGGGGATTTAAACTTTAACGTTAATCTTATGAGAAAACACCCTAAATTATTTTCATATTGATTAATTACAGGTTTATGCAAATTTTTCATTTATGAACGTTCAATTTCACATTATCGTTTAAAAAATGGTTACATTAGAAACGCTGGAATGCGTTCCGCCACCATTCGGCCGCTCGCCGCCTCTGTCTCGATACGGCCAATTGTGCGAGCCGATTTCAAAACGAAAGTACCGCGCATCTAGGACGGTGAACGTATTTCTCGGCGAGATCTCTTTAACATCGGGTACTTTATTAGATATCCAACAGCAATCACCAATCTCTATCTTCATAATCACCGACTACCTAATTTCTTTTGCAACCTAATTGCCAATCGACGATGCATTTGTGAAGAAACTATTTTATATCAGTATCATATTCTTTAATAAATAATACATTATATTAATTTCATTACCATATTAGCATTAGAAAGTCATATACATTTTTATTTATTTAATAAGATTTCTTATGGTTAATCTAAACTAATTTTTGCACTATAATCGTAAATATTTTTACAATATGATTTTAGATAAAGCAGACAGCTGATACTACAGAGATAAAAAAATTACACCCATTGCCAATAAAGAATCTTTATTTTACCTATTGGCATCGTCCGGTTTTTCCTATAATTAAATTTGTAAACAGTACAAGCAAGAATGTAGCAGTATGTTTAGATAACTTTTGCCTTTTGCAGCTATGAAAGAAAAACTGCGCATGCATCGAACCTAACGTCGCATCTGGAATTTTATTTTCCATTTGAAGTCTTCTAAATAAAGTACTCATTTATTGCATGTACTCTGTATTCATTACACTATACAGACAATTATTATACGTTTTAATGAATTTAAATATCGTGCGTAGTTTCAGTGTAGCGGTTGGGTAGATCAGCAGTTTCTGCGTAGGCGCTGACTCTGGCGCCGCGCTAACTGTTATTATATCACCCGAGATATCGTAACTTGTGCCCACCGCTCCACTAGAAAGTGCACGAACCACTCGCTTTTCTGACTCTATTTATTACCTAGGAAACTAGCATTCGAACGTTGGTTTTAAACCTCGTTTTAATTTACTTTGCAACTTTCACGGAACCACTGCAACCCGTAGATATTGGATTCTTAAGTTAAGGTACCAATATGACACTCTTTGGACATTATAAAAAATTGAACAGAGTTCCTACTCAAGGTCTATTAATAACCAGAAATTGAGTTGTGAACCTTATATTGGCAGTCTCATTAGCAATGAAAGGCGTTTAACTTTTATTTTTGAGATTTCTAGCACGCACAATTTCCTCTGTCTCCTGACAAAATTTATACGTTAGGTTAGATACTGAGATACGGCCTTGGAATCAACGAAAAAGATCAAGACTTTTATTTCCTTCATTTTACATTTCCTTTTTAAAAATAGTTAATTCGAATAAAAAATTACTGGTTTAATCCTTTGTTTTAAGGGTAAAAAGGGCGAGCAATTTACTATTTATTAATACCGCAGTTTCTTATTACATTTTATAAGGTTAATTATTGATTGCACAAAATCTCGAGCCGAATAGTTAATGAATCTTCGTAATATACAAGTGTATCTAGGTGTGAGTTATGTCAACCTACTTCTTGAATGTCGACATGTTGCAAACTATAAGCGACCTTATTTCCATCAAGTTAGAGATGAAATTGATTAAACGGCCGTCGGTCGTTCTCAATCTGACAATTAGGAACTACTTTAACTCGACATTGGATAATAAACCTTATTGTCGCGTGCAACGATATATATTATGATGTTTAGTAAGAGTTTAATACTGTACATGTTCCATTCAACCATGAACTCCTTCGAGGAGCGTCCCGCATAGTGGAGACCTCAATTTTTTAAACTCTTACTTATTGGTCAATCAGCGTGACATTTGTACAGTAATACCATAGTTATAAGGCGGTATTACAATAAATCCCACGACTTACGAAAATGATCATAAATATTCGAAGTTAACACAAACCTGTGATATTTGAATAAGTTTCTTTCGAAAATAGTTTTATTAATTTCTTGTCCACATTAACTTTTACTGTGTCAAATAAAACGTTTATCCTTTCTCGGAGTTTCCTTAAAAAATGGGTACTTACAAAGTTTTAGCTTATTAATACATGTATTGATTCCTGTTACAGGTATTTCGCGCACGTCGCGCCATAAAAGTGTGAGTATAACCGTTAGTCTCTCTTAATCTCTTTAAAAAGAATAGAGACAGCAAAGTTTTGGTTTTCACTATTCCTATTCCGAAATGAATCTACGTTATAAAATGTGTAATAATTTAATATAAATAACTGATGAATCGAAAATCTATAACTGAAACAAACGACCCGTTTCTCGATTGTGTAAGCGCGCGGCAAAGTGGACTACGTCGTTGCTCAATCAGATGCATCTCGCACGGAGTCGGTTGGCCCGTGAGAGTCAAGTTTCCCAACGGGCGGGAGAGAGGGCCGCTGCCTCAGTTTCCCAATAGAAAGTCCCATACAGGAAGCGCAGCGGTGCACGTGCGCTGCACGCTGCTGCCCGGGGGGCGGACGATGCACTTTCGTGCCGGTGACGTCACTCGAGCCTTTCGTCAGCGTCACGGCGCCGTAAGAGCGCTTATGCAATCGACGCGCACCACTCGACTTTCCAATTTCGACAACGCGCCATTGTGTGGCGGCTTTCAAATTTTTACCTCGTCTTCTCCCGCTTTTTGGCGCTTTCTTGGCCGCTTCATGCTCTCTCCGCGTCGCTGAAAATGCTCCGAATGCTGCGCGATCACAATGGCAACGCGATGCACTTTCACTGCAGCGTTACGCTCTTACGATCCACGAGACATTATCGATACTTTTTGTTTAGTCGATTATTGTTAATCCGAGCGCCGCGCTCCGTCGTATCCTTTAACGTCTCAACGTTTCTGGTCGTGCATAATACTTTCACAATCGTGAAGTTTCGTTTGACCGGCGGTTTTTGAAAGCTGCAGGTACTTTAAAATATGCGTGACAGCTATGACGTTGCCTGTAGGGTTTTCACCGTGTTATAGGAGCTTTCTCAGCTGGTGAAGATCGCGAGACTTGAGAGTGGATTGTTGAACTACTCTCTATTAATACTTGACTATATTACCTACATTATTTTGAGGTTATCGCACAATTAATTACGATATCTCGCTGCGCGGCGGATATTGCTACTGCTTGTTATTTTTGATTCATCTTAATTATACTCAGATCAAATATACAAGATGATTGAAGGTTTGATATTTTTTGGAATCAAATTCTTCTTGGTCATTTACTTATGATAGTATGTTTTAGTGTGTTATGTTTAGTAAAAACCCGTTATCTTTAATATAATGTACAGAAACTGTGACATTTTACTAAATAAAAATAGACTATGACCGATTTCTGCACACATCAAACTATAACAATCCGTTGCTGCTGAAAATCTTTTGTTTAACCGGATATGCGAGGGGAGGAAGCGAAGCAATCCGCCAATGGGAACTCAGCACTACTACCGGCCGCTATGGCAAGACAATGGCCTAAACAATTTTGGTTTAGTGTGGGATGTGTCGCTAAAGGTATTTAAATAAATTAACATTGGCAGTTATGTTTATAAGTCTGAATTTTATGATCCATTAGAAGTTTTCCTATTTAAAACGTCTAGTTTTTCATAGTAGCTTGTTTTGCTATTGACTGTTATGATCCCATTGTGGTCTGTATCACCATTTTTGATAAATTGTATTCCTGATTTTTGTCATATGAAGACAACTTTTTAAAGTGTCAATTATCCGCTTATTACATGTGAATGTTATAAAAAGGAAAGGTCAATTCGATAGTAAATGAGAAAGTTAATCGTGGAAAGTGCACGCAAGCGTATTTGCGGTGGCACATCTATTGGCGGATCTTTACAAAAAAAAAAAGAAACAAGTCTATTTATTGATCTATACAATAATGTACACATATCATTTATTCTCTCTTAGATTTGTCTTATAAAATCCTACTCAAATTACAAATTGCCGCATTGAATTATTGGTCATAGTCTTTTTTCCAAGAATTGTATTTATTTATCTAGGTAACTTAATAATTGGAAGAAAACCTGTGTATAATATGTTGTTTAGATGTACAATAACATAATTAGGTCTTATTTAGTTTTCAAAACATTGATTACGTCGGATTTTTCAACCATAGAAGACTTACGTCACAGTAAGCGCAAACTTATAATAATGTTATAATACCTTCAAATTCTAAGGCGAAGATATTCAATGCCAAATAATTTATCTTCTAAACCCTCAATATGAGTTTTCTTTGGATTACGACAGCTCTACATAAAATGTTGTATGTGTGCAAAATTGCAATTTACACAAGCATTTTGAAGATTTTGTTAAAGCAAGTTAACAGAGCAGCTTTCGATAGTAATTTAAAAAGAGCGCAGTAAAAGTACTAATATGGTTTGCCGCTAAGCTGCGCATTATGAACAGCATGCAAGCGGGCTTAAGCTTTCACCGGTACAATGGAGATGGTGTAGAGGTAGAGAAAGGGTCGGCGCAGCTGTCCTGCGGGCGCTGTGCGAGCGGCTGGGCGCTCCGCCCTCGCTTGCCCCCGATCGCCGCGCCGCCGCCGCTCCTCGCGAACGCGATCAGTCGCCCGTCACACGTCGAGCGGATTGGACGTCTGTCACGCCACCTCGCGCGAGCAACCAACCATGCGGTGAAGTGAAACTGTCAAACGTGATCCCATTCCGTACACTGTGAACTCTTACCGCTTCACAATAAACGCGTGGTGATTTGTGTAAACGAAGTGGTGCGACTGATTTCGAAAATTGGATTAAACAGACACATAATGGCCTTAGCTAGGTGAGCTATTTTGGTTGTTGGAGTCAACGCGGAACTAGTTTATTTTGCTATGTTCATCGAAGGACTTTACGTCGTTTAAGTCGTTATTTGATTTCGTTAAAATAAAACAGGTATGCAATTGATTGTGAATAGATGTCGACAGATATTGCGATCTTCGTTTGTCCGTGTTAACCTCGATACGTTCACCTTTGTAAAGTAGAGTAGTGTTCCTGATAATGTGTTAATATCAATTAGACAGCAATGCTACAAACGGCGAAAGTTAATGTGCCCCGCATGCGTATATAACTTTCTTTGTTGTGTAAGCTGAACGTCGAGCGACAAGTAGAGGGAGCGACTTAGAAATCGAGTCACCTTTACAGCCATTAGTTTGTTTCACCATTAACTGATCACCTCGCTATGTTGATCTAATTTAACATTGTTTAAGGGATATTGGGCCCGTTTCCCGCAGCGCTCTCGAATACGTTGGCCTAATGGGATGCCGCTGTTTCCTCTTTATTTCTTCGCACCCTCGTCTGTTACGGTTACCCTAAAAAGCGAACCCCAAATGTTGCATTTGCTGTGTTCCCTTTATTTTATGGATTTTCTGTGAACGTCTAAACTTTGTGTAAAACAAGTTTGCTTACATTTATGTGTACGTATTAATGTATTATTCATATCGCTGTTTAATGTGTAACTACTATAGATTAACGCATTCTATTTTCCGAAAGTTTACATTTGACGCTCAATAGGTACTTTTCGGAACATTTCGAAATGTTGCAAATTGATGAACGCATTCACTTCTGTTACAAGGAAACTAGTTTCTGTTCCATGGACATACCATGGAAATGATTTATAATGCGAGTTAGATTGTCGTATTATATTTAAACAAGGACTCGTTCGCTCGCCTGACTGCGGGTAGGTGCAGGTAGCAAAATACCGATGCCGGAAAGCGCTCGCTTCTTAGTTCCAAATTTTTTCTTCTCTTTTATTAGGATTCTAAATATAAACTCTTCGTCCTTTGTTGTATCACATTAGCAATATTCAAAGAACTCTAGTAATATTTATCACAAACAAACTGCCGTTTATTTAATAAACAATGAGTGCCATTGTACTACTTTGTAATACCTTCGTCATCAACATTGTTACAAGCATTACGGCTAGGCTTAGTTGTACATACTTCGTTATATCTATTTTTATTAATTCAGAGATTGGGTAGTGTCTTTATCATTTAATATTTCTATGTCTGTACAATTTAATATATGTACACACATAGATATGTAATAATGAGTAATGACTTATCTAAATGCATCGTCTCTAGAATACTTACGATAATTTCTATCCCGGTACGTTATAGAGCTTTAATAAAAATCAAATTAAACTCGATTCTTATTATGTTAATTTTGTAATGTGTTTGTATTACATATTAAACACAATTATGTGTAGCATAGAATATAACGTAGGTATAGATCAGATAAGCTATCATAGTTATAAAGGTATTCAATATACGTACCGTGCATTATAGTTATGAATTGAAGTTAAGGTTTCGCAGGGATGCGCTTCTCAGAGGTCAACGTCCTCTCGTCATGGAGGTTGCACGAAAGTCACCGGGTGCTCCTTCATTTCGACTCGGTCCACCCTACTTGATTTATACGACAGGATACATTATGTATACCCGATCCCTTGAACTCAGGGCTTCTCAAAGTCATTCAGTACACAAAGAAATGTATCTTTGTTACCGCAAAACTAAATGCAAGTAGGTACCTACTACATGATTTAATATGTTACACCTTTTTCGGAATCATAGTGCTAAATATTTACATTGAATTAACCTTTTATTGGAATCTTAATATTACAAAGAATAAAATTTCACTTTGTTAACGGTAGTCAACTTTTGTATCTCAATAGATTTTCGACAATTTATGTGACATTGACCACAGGATTCGTTTGATATTGTCTTGTTTTGATACTTTAGTAAATAGTTACGGATTGCGTTATCCGAGAAATATACATTAGTTGTTGCCTGTGTCTAAATCGATATCCACGCCTCGTGTACTGCAAAGTTAGCAAGCACGAGTAAGCAACCGTGGCCGGTCTCCATTAAATTTGATTGTGTTTGAATAAGTTGGGCGAGGTTATTTCGCAAGAGAGTATCAATTTAGCGGAGTGATCTCGGCCGGGCCCACTCGGCGCGCTCCTGTTCGTTGACAGCGGAATGCGATAACTAAACTGGGTTACCGCTGCGGCCGCCGTGTATTTCGGTTACTATACTATTACTCATAAAACGAACACTTACTACCTATTTGATTTAACTTGATAGACTTAGTTTTACTGATACCGATGAAGCCTCATTACAATTTTATCTATCGGTATCGAAATTGCAGAATAATTTAAGCAAGTGAAATATGAAAATACATAAATAAGAATGTAGTTAATAATTCATTGCGTTGGTTATTTTATATTATAAAGGAAAGTATATGTAGT
>DVQG01000830.1:0-12719 GCA_018231605.1 Papilio ambrax
GGCGGGATTCGAACCCAAGACCTGTAAGATTACAAGTCAAGTGTTCAAACCACCGACGCTCTCATTTATTAAACGTTGAATATATTTATGTAGATTAACTAATAACTTGAGTATCACGATTGATCCGGAACAAACAAATGATTTAGTTACTTTTACTTTATACTAAACCCATTATTGGTAAAAAAAACATTATAAAACAATGTTTAATACTTACACCAGGTGCCAATTCCATTATCTGATTGTTATTCGCATTTAACACTTTTAAATTTTTCAAATCAGATATTTCTTTAGGAATCTCAGTGAGCTTATTATTCTGCAAATTTAAATTTGTAGTTCTTGGATCTATAAGTTTCGGAAACTCTGTCAGTCCGTAGCCTGAACAATCTACAACGAAGTTTTTAGTATCGCCTTCTATATTGCATACGCACGGTTTTGGGCAACCGTCAGCTGTTTGTGATGTCGGAGAAACATTCGATTCGGAAGTCGAAGGTTCAGTTTCATTGTCAGAGAGCACTGGGGATTTTACATCTTCTATTTTGGGTATGGGATGTATTTCAGTGGTTGTGTCCGCTGGTTCACTGACTGCTCCTTCGCCGCTGCCTTCTATGGGGCTGTCGACTGTTTCTGCATGTTCTTCTGGCGGGAATTGATTATCGCTCTCCAAAGGTATTTGTAGCTCTCCATTCTGCGCGGCCGCGACGTTAGCGCTGGAAATTGATTTTAATACGTTTAAAACATGTGACCGTATCCAATAAGTACTTTTTATCGTAACGAGCTGACGTAAAATTGCTAAGTACAGTGATAAAGATTGCGATAACTGCAAGGGCGTAGCCGAAGACCACAATCTTAGAAATTATTGTTACGTTAACATTTATAAATATTGAATTATTTTATAAAGTGCACTTGATATTTGGGATTTATCTTTTTTACTTGGTGAAAACGTTAGTTATGTAATGTAAAATATATTTACAATTAGGAATCGAAGGCCTTGAATATGTGTCCCAGACTAACAATATTGATAATATGTATTAAATATCTATACTGATTAGTTTTGCGGTTACGTGTTTTTGTTAAAAAAAATTAATTAAGAGGTAGATGTTTGATAATTCACCGGTATGAAATTATTAGCTTATATTGCGGCTACATACAGACAATAACTTTATGTACTAATATAAGTAACCGTTACTTATCTTAAAGTATTCTATTAACAGGTATTAAATGGATAAATTGATATTTAATGAAAACGTCTTCATTTTCAATAATCTACTCAAAGGTAAAAACAGGAAATATAAAAATACTTACGCAAGAATTCCCAAGCAAAGCAAGAAGAGACGTTTTTGTTTCATGGCCACTGATTGCGTGGACGGAAAGGAATCAGGAGTTACCTGTCGCGACAAGGACCATCAGAGCGCGGCGCCCGTAACTCACTGACAACTCTAACTATTATCACTCATTGATAAGATTACCGACGGCATGGCGCAGCTTATCGCGAATCAAACTCGATAAAGACTCCGCGTAAACGAGAAAATATATGGGGCGAGCGAATACCAATACACCACACGAGATGTTCTACGTTACGTACACAATTGTCTATTGACTATAGCGTCATACACCTCAAAAGATTATTTATAGTGCACGTGTACTATAACTCAATCCTACGCTACTGTAATGCCCGCCTTCAACGCACCTCGACAGCTATAATAGTTAAATGAAACTGAGCATATAAACAGTAGCTAAAACAAACGAATCATATCGAGCAAGTCATCTCTGTTTTATTTATCCAGCCAACGCATTGTTTAGGAATCGATATGTGCATACTTTTGCTCAGTCAGGCACTCACTCGATGTCTTTTCTTTCAAATAAGGGTCATTGTTAATTTAAATTCTTCTTCACCTCACAAATATTTCATTGAAATTCGATGATGAATCCACCAAAACAGGATGTAGTCCGGATTTATCAGAATCAATTGCGAATGTCGCTTATCTCTAAATTTATAGAAGTATTGTTGACGCGGGTGATATCAGCACGGTAACATTGACACAATGATCGACTCAGCTAGATGACTGTGAGTAGATAATTATGCGGCGATAGATTGCCGTTTTGATATTGAATATTTTTTCAAGAGTACCAAATAATTCTCCTTATATCAAAAATATAGCTAGGTTTCATTAACTGTTCATGTTATATTTTTTTTATTTTAAAAAGTGACAGGAGTGTAATGCTTATGAGATATTTGTATGTAGGATTTGAAAACGTTTGCAATTAATCACACATTTAACAATGAGGTTGGGTTATACAGGAAAAATAACTTTTGCATCGCGAATATCTCTATTATAATACAATGATCGTATTGTTATGTTTACCAGTACTGCAACGGCGGCGATTTGGCGGACTACCTGCAGGCCAACCGGCTACTGAGCGAGGGCACGATACGATTATTCCTGCGGCAGCTGGCGGAGGCGATGCGAGCTATACACGCCAAGGGCATCGTGCACCGCGACCTCAAGCCCCAAAACATACTGCTCACACACAACGTGGCGCCGCCCCGCACGCCCCATCCTGCTGAAATTACGCTCAAAATAGGTACCCAATTATTACATTTCTGGTTAAAATATGTTAACACATTCAATGTTATTACAATTTTATGAAAGGAACTCGTCAAGCGAGTCGGTGGCATTAAAGTAGTTAAAACTTCAGAATTGTAGAAATTTCTGTCGATTAAAGATGCATGTTCTATGAGTCACTTTTTTGTATTATTGCTAGCGTAGTAAATATATCTTTGTGGTCACAATTTAATGGCCATTTCCTAGATCATTTTTTCGCTAAATTAAATATATTTAGACTCTTCAAAATCGTAGTAAACAATAGTTTTATCAGCAAGTTTTTATTTTATTTAACAGTAATGAAGGGGATTGTATATTACTCCCATAACTCTTGGCTCTGTGCAACTGTAAGCAACTATAAAGATCGAAAGCAGGTTTTAACTGGGTCGCAAACATATAATTTGCGACGTGTTTTAGAAAGTCTACCAAAAAAAGTTGTTAGCATGCTAATAATATACCATTCTTATTTCCGTTTAGTCTTTGCCCATTAAGAGTTTTTTTTTCAATACATCTGACTTATTTCCATTAAGACTTTATAATATTCTTTATTATATCTATGTACAATTTATTAATATGCTATTAGTTACCCAAATGACCGAAAAAGATGTAAAGATTATAGCACGTAAAGTTTATAATCTCTTCATTGTAACATTTTGTAGCCTAGTGTTAAATGTATGCAGACTGCATTATACTTTATTTAATTAATCTATATATGTTAAGTTGAATTCAGGAAGCTTACCGATATTTGTATTTATTTTTCTTAGCTGACTTCGGCTTTGCGAGATTTCTCGAGGAAGGCAACATGGCCGTCACACTCTGCGGCTCACCGATGTATATGGTAAGTATTGCACCAGTTTACAGCGTGTTAATTGATCTTTTAATCGATATAAAGCTTAAAAATAAGTTTTAATAAGTTACACGCCACTTGCTTTAATCTCAAAGCGAAAGGCCCAATGATAAAAATTGCATCATGTTTTCCTTGCATAATCATCTTGTGCAATACAAAATTAATGATAATTACATTTCATTGTCATATTTAAATGTAATTTTTGTCTGTCTGCAGGCTCCCGAGGTGATAATGTCATTGAAATACGACGCAAAAGCAGACCTATGGAGTTTGGGCACGATCGTGTACCAGTGCCTGACGGGCAAGGCCCCCTTCCAAGCTACCACGCCGCACGAGCTTAAAGCATTCTATGAAAACAGTGTCGATCTACAGCCAAAGTACGTGAATTATCTTTTAAACAACATATTTCAGCATTCGTTAGCGTGAATGACAGTATTAGCATTGTACTATTACTGTCATACACCTTAGTTATATAATAGTTTAGATGGATGGATGGATATTTGTTAACATTTGTAACATAAACGGATCTATGAAAATTGGAATAGATGTAGGAGATAGTCTGAAAGAACACATAGGCTACTTACTTTGATTTTTTTAATACCACGCAGAAGGAGTTGCGGGCGAAAGTTAGTATACTAATAAACTGTGAATTGTGTATTCCGTCCTTACATTTAAACTCAACGCTTTTAATAATAGAAACGGAGAAAAATAGATTACTTATCGAAACACTCCTCCGCATTATGATATTGTCGGCTATTTGGATTGTCATAGTTATTTATAACCAATATTGTCTCATAAATTCTGTGATATTTGAGAAATAAGTAATCTTGACGTTATTGTGTATACTTTCTGTTTGTCATATTTGATTTTTATAAGTTTTAACTAACAGAAAGAATGGCCTACGAATGTATTTGAAAATACCACGTGGTGCAAAAATTAACTGAAACAGATTTTCTTTAGTCGACATTCTTAAGATAGCACTTAAAAGATTAAAAACCTTTAAAACTTGTCCATTTGAACTTTTGTATCGTTCTCACTCTGAATTATAAAAAGCGGGTCAAGTGCAACTTACTCTCAAACGATTATCTGAATCCAACAAATCGCTAGTTTAATGTTCAATCAATTGAATACTGCTGCATATGTACGTTTACAGTTCATATAAGTAACTAAAACAAAATTTTGATGAACATTTGGTGTCACTGAACGTATTATACTTTAGAAAAAGGTGGATGAGCCATTAATTTGAAATCGTTTTTATTTAGCTGTCTTTGTTGTTTAGCTTATCTTTGTTATTTAGACCTATTTTAAACTTGATCATAATTAGGTATTCATTGCGTGGACAACATGAAACATTTAAATTGTCAACTAATTACCCTTTTCTTGTATTACGAGGCGATGTTTACTGAGATTTTTCAGTAGCGTTCTCAAAGTTTTGGCGCGTCTGTTTTTTTTAATTGGCTTTTATGTTCAGTGAAAATTGGTTCGAAATGTCACCTTCAAACGGAAAATAACACGTCGCATTTTATGCCAAGTAGACTGTTTTTTTAATGTTTTCAAACAGTTTTATTACAACGCCGTATCTGTTGTTGAAGCCAATGTTCAAGGTGAAAACTGTTTAATAATACTTCCTTTTCGCGGCCAATGATTACAACACTGAAAAAAAAATATTTAATTGTGATTTTAATGTTTTCAAAAATAATGATAAAGTAAACCAGAATTGGGTGTTTAATAGATTCCTTTAATTATATTGATAGTTTTTATGTTGATTTTCGTCGACCCTGATCGATAACTTTACAAGTATTTTATAACCATTATGGTTTAAGAAATAATCATTTTCAATTTGTGTCTCATCGGTTTTTCTCTTAATTGTTCTGTGCATAATTTGTTGTATAAGTGATTATGTAACGAAATGTAACCACGTGTAGATGATTAACGGTAGATAATGTTATAAGTTTTCCTATACTTGAACAATATGACTTTGTTGTACCTATTGTAAATGTAAATAACTATATTATATTGAATACTATTTGCTGCCCGCAACTTCACGAGAAATTAAAAATATATCGATTGTTTTCAGCAATAACGTAGCTTTTTAATGGTGAAAGAATTTTTTAAATCTGTCCAGTGGTTTTTGAACTATTTCAATACGTACAAAAATACAAATCTTCCTCTTTATGATATTAGTGTAGATAATTATTCCTATTTAACATAATATATTGGTTTTGAAAGGCTATACGTACATTGTAATATCTTTTCTAGTTTACTGAACTTGTGTATTATATTTAACAAGTTAAAAACTATGAACAAACGATCGTTATTGATTGAAATATTATAACAAATGTCAGCTGACGTCAATTAACAAATCAGCTGTTAGATATACGAACAAGTCTATATGTCATTTTTTCGGTACAGAATGCCAGCGGGCACGAGTCCAGAGCTATGTAATCTACTGATCGGTCTGCTGAGGCGAAGCCCACGCGAGCGCATGCCCTTCGAGATGTTCTTCAACCACCCGTTCCTGCAGCGGCCGCGCACCGCCTCCACCACCAGTGAGTTCTTCTTTTCTAAACTATTAACATTCCTTAGTTTGCTGAAATTTCCATTTATTTTATCACTACCTAGTTCATTAGTAGAAGGATAACAAAAGTTAAATGACAAAATCAATTTACGTAGTTCGGAAACACATTTCAAGAATTCACCGAATAAAACTCTAACAAATGGTTAAACGAAGCTGGGAAACTGGCCATTAATCGTACTACGGATAAAAACAACGGTATAGCGCATCGCTTCATCTTATACGGTTGCCATATATTATAATGTTTAGGGGACTGCCTTTGTGTTGGAAATGTCCATTTATTGACCAATAATCTGTAAGTACATTTAATTATCTAAAGTGCGATTTAAGTTTTGAAGATTTGCAGAAGAAATATGTGCAAAAAGTTAATTTTAAATACCCTTGTGTACCATTTTATGCGTTTTCACACTTCGCAGTAATGTTTTTTGTGAATCGTGGCAGTGTTTAAAAATTATATTATATTATAATTGTTTATTTATGTTATTTAAATAGCACAATTGAATAGTACTTGGTAGTAGTATCTGTGCACTAATTAGATATAAGTAAGACATTGTCCCAGATTTGTAAGAAGTTATATGGCAACACTGTACTATACATATTATGAAACCACAATCTCACCGGGTGACTAATCAGCTGCAACCATTCCATTGTTTACGCTTTCGAAATTTGTAATCATTCTACGACATTACTATCCAGTAATTTCTAAATTAATTAACATTGGTAATTACTAAGGTGACGGCTGTTTAATTTAATTTCTACTGCAATTTAACCATTTTAATGTGTAAATAGATTTATGTTATAAATTATTCAATAGTTAACAATATTAATTTATTTTTAAATACTTTGTTAAATATTACTATGCATACATTCGATACAATACTCTTAGGACTCGCATCTTACGCTACGAATAAGGACGACCTCGTAACAGTAATTGCAAAGCTGTTATGACGTGCTCCTGAGATCGATTCCTAGCCAAACCATAATGTTTATGCTATGAAGTTACAATATTTGATTAGGTCTGGTTTATTTAAGACCTATATATTAAACTCAACACAACTAATACAGAGTATCTATTTAACGAGGACCTAAATTACTATTAATGTGAAATAAATGAAAGTTTAACTCAAGTGACGAGTGTTGAGTAATGTCATCACAAATTAACGACAGTTGGTATAGTAAAATAAAACAAAACTTTATATGCACATCGCCATTCATGTTTTTCATCCCAGCTTTCTAGTCCGGAATTTTTGAACTAATGTTGTTGTCCAGGTTTGGACACGGATCTACCTGATATATTGGAGTGCGTTATGGAGTGCCAAGTCGATACTAACTGTTACCTAGAGGAGTCCTGGGACAGTCAGGGTATACAACATTTACACTACTGCTTTGGTCGCATGGGGTGAAACTTACTGTGCCGTTAACGAGCAATGTATTCGCCCTTCAGGTTTCTTTACGTGCCGTAAATTCTTCGTGCATACTAATACAATGAGCATGGCTTTATACTATTTAACGCTTTTGGTTAACGTCAAAGATATTTGGGGTTCAAAAATTTCAAGGACTAGTGTATATTTATGTGCCTCCATTGCTTAATTACATGTCGTAACTTCTTTTTGCCTTAAGTTTCTAGACTGTGCTGTGTAACTTTAAAGATCTCTAAGAAAATAATTAATGTAACACAGTGCTGATTCGAAATCTATCCGTAGTAACGTTTTAATTACTTTTAACTTACACAATACAGATTCGCATTGCCATTTTTAAAGCCAAGTTTAATTTTCGCCGTACATAATTCCATTTATTTTGTGTCGTGGATTTCAAAAGCGATAGATATTTATTTTCAATAACAATAAATGTTGTTATTAAAATAAAAGGTCACAGTCTTATAATTTTGTAGTAATGAATGGTCGTGTGTCGCGTCAGCAGGAGCAGGAGCGGGCGCGGTGTGTGCGGGCGGGGTTGGGGGCGTGGCCGCGCGCTCGCCGCTGCCCACGCCGCTGCCGGTCACACACACCATCACCAAGGCACCCGTCTCCTCAGGTCAGATTTAACTATCAGTCTATATAAACTACTATAATCACATTATACTTTGTTAAAGTTACTGGCAGCTAATAGCGCCGTGTGACAAATCATACTACATACGAAAGTTTTGATGGATGGATGTTTATTAGAGTTTGTATCCTAAACAGCTGAACGGATGTCAATGAAATTTGGCATAAAACTAGACGATAGTCTGGAAGAACTCATACCCACTTTTTTAATCTTTTTTTATTAATTCTATGCCGATTGATGTCTCTTATTTTATACTTTCTTCTTATTATATACTTGTAAAAAATGAAGTTTTTGTTAGTTTCAAGAAAGTATTTCTATTGCCAAAATGCGCATACATCTCCAAGTACATAAATACTTATCCATACAGTTTTCTGAAGCCGAATAATACAGTCAAAATTCTCACTTGTTGTAATTATGTTTATACACAATGTAATACAATCACGATAAATAAGTGTTAGGAATTGTTGCTTTTCATATTACTTCGTTGTTTTGTTTTGTATATTTAGGTGTAGTGAAAGTTGTTTTCAGTCCGCAATCTAAGAGCAGGACTGTCAGAACTTTGATAAGATATACTAATTTAGACATTGTTTTATCGCAACGCTCAGTCTAATTGGGTCATTTGTTAGATTGCTTTATTATGTTTATTCGTTCCTAAACATGCAAGCGGTACATATTGTAATTCATACAAGTATGTGTACTTTGTACAATTTTTTTAAACCTTAGTCCCGCACTAATTGCAAATTCATTAAAATTTCCATATAGTTCATTTTTCATCCCGGTCCACAGATACTTTAAATTATGACTTGACCTACTTATACTTCGCAAATATAATTGTGAAAATAACTTGTTTTTGTTTTCTGTCTGCTTCTAATAATATCTGTCAATTAGTATGTCATCAACCTGGACGATAAACATTCGCATTGTCCGGCATTGATTAATAAACAGTGTAAACATTTGGAACGCTACTGGAAATAATAAATTAATTTAACTTCAGATAACGCGTACAATAAACTGTGTATTTGTATAATCACTGTGCATACAACATTAATGAGTACGACTTAATTAACAAACAAATTAATTAAAAAACAAAACAAATTTTTAATTAAATTTTTCCATGATTATTTAATCTTACAGCTAAAGCTGTTAGGTTAGCTAAAGCCGTTTTATTAATTGTAAATTTAACTCCATATCTGCTATGATCACTGTAGACTGTACAGACTGCCACGGTCTTCTACATATGTTGATGAAATTATTCTTCACCAGCTTTTGCCCCCGACTCCGTCCGCGTGGAATGAAACAAAAACAAAAGAAAGTAGCCTATGCGTTCTTCCAGACTATGCTCTACATCTATGCAAAATTTCATCGAAATCCGTTTAGCCATTTAGGCTAAAAACTCTAACAAACATCTAAACTTTTGCATTTATATTATTAAGTAAGATTCACAAGGAGATGTCCCCTCTATCTTTCTTTTATCTTCATATGTTTGCATATAATTATAAATGCTATTTACGAATGTATCATTTTGGTATTATATTTACTCTATATTGTATTATATATTGCTTTGTTCTGTCAAGACAATGGCTCGCAAAATATTTTTTCGCTTGCAGTACAATACTTGTGTTTATCCAGCGTCATTACAATACTGCTTTATAGGTCAGGCTAAAGTACACTCGAATGGACATCAAATAATTCATATTAAAAAGAAAAGAGATCAAATGTTAATATATATATTATTAACGATATAAGTATCTTTAATATTCTCATAAAAACTTTAAAAAGCATCATAAAATGGTTCTAATAGTGCAATGAAAAGGTATTGTATGCGCTCGGAACACAATATTAGATAACCTTCCCTACCCTTGAGTGTACGAAGCTCGGTATATCAAGTTTACTGCCGCAATAACTTACGCGAAAACGATTTATAAGTCCATACCGTGTCGATATCGCTTACGAAGGAAACAAAGCGCCCAAATAAATTATTGTCAGAAACGTCGCAACTCTAACAACGACCTTAATCAAGTAATGGAAACGCTAGATATATTAAACTGTGAGTCGGTTAAATCATTTGGATTTAAACAATTCAAAGTTTTTTGGTTAGCTTAGAAACAGTCTTGGGTCACACACACCATATGTAATAATATTGTCAATTTAAGAGTAGGTACAAAGGTGCCTACTCTCAAATTGACTTGTAATTGTAATTCAAGACGTTATAGTACGACACATATATTATACGCCTGCTCAATAATTAGCGAAAAGATATCAACATTTTAATGTGACATTGTTTCGTGTCAATATTATACGATTGCTGCAAGTAGCGACCTTTCACACACAACAATGCGTGCTCATTTCGCAGCAGTTCCTTTCATAAATCCCAGCCATTGTATTTTTAAACAATCATACATAAAATGATACAATGTATTTATATTTAAATATAAAATTTTCGGTAAGACGATAATGATCGAGCTGTAGTAGAATTAATGTTATTACACTTTCAAAAAAATACAACTGTCTCTTGCACTAGATTCGAATGTAATATTTCTATTTTTTTATTGCAGCCGAGTCATCAGACACGACTTGGGCAGGAGAAGACGACTTCGTAGTGGTGGAGGCGACGGAGAGCGGCTCCGCGGAGTGCTCGGGTCACTCGGCGCAATCCGCAAACTCCTCCGGCTCCGAGGCGGCGCCGCGCCCGCGCTCGCTCGCACTCACGCCCGCCTCGCCCGCCGCGCCCGCAGCGCCCTCGTCCTCCTCGCCCTCCTCGCCCTCCTCGCCCGCCGAGCACTCCCCGCACTCCTCGCACTCCCCGCCAGACCAGCCAGCACCGCTACGCGTAAGTAATAATTATGACGTCAATCCCACAAACATAATAAGGGCGTGAAAAAGAGTAGCAATGCTGATTGTTGTCGAAAGTTGATACTCTCTATTTCTCTCCCTCTCTCCCTCTCACTCTATTAATGTAAGTTGGCCGTCAGCTCAGCAAAGTTTTGTTGATTTTGTTGATTACTGAATTACTAATTAACTAATGTTACTGAAAGAAAAACTGTAGCATTTCAGCTTGTTGTTTATTGTTAATGTAATAAGTATTCTTTGATGAAAATAACCTATTTATGAAAGCCTGTTTTCACTTATCACTTGTAGTCGTTGGTACGTCGGTGTTTACATCCTTGCATAAAAATAAACATTGTAGATTGAGGCTAATTTATTAACTTTATGATAATGAGTCAACTATATCACTTGATGTTAGTTATATTTCAAATAGTATGTAATTAAAGGTATTGAATGTATGTATTGCGTTGCAGAACCCTATGACGGTAGCGTCGAAGGTGCCGCGCTCGCAGCCCATCGACGTGTTGCGATCGAACAATAACCGAAATACGACCAACATCGGCTCACTCTCACCGCCATCCGTAAGTTACACTACACTGTTGATTGTCATCCTTATCTATACTAAGAGGAAAGATTTGTATTTTGGTATGTCACGAAATAACTCAAAAAACTACTTAGCCCATTTTAATAATCCTTTCACCATTAAAAAGCTAATTTATCTGGCTAAGTTTTTTTAATTCCACGCGGATGTTGTCGCGTGGAACTGCTAGTGATCAGATAATTTTACTTCGTTTGATATATTTTATGGATTAAAAAAAAATCAGGTATATATTTTTGCTAATTAGGTAAGATGATGCATTCAATTGTTAGTCGGGATGAATCATACTAATACTAATATTATAAATGGTAATGTTTAGATGGATGGATGGATGTTTGTTAGAGTTTGTAGCCTAAGCTGCTGAACGGATCTCGATGAAATTTGGAATAGATGTAGAGGATCGTCTGGAAGAACACATAGGCTACTTGGTTTCGGTTTTTTTTTGATACCACGTGGACGGAGTCGCGGGCGAAAGCTAGTTTCCTATAATTTGAAATGCATATGCCAATGTGTTGCAGGTGCCGTTCACGATGGGCACTCCGCCGTCGACGCGGCGGCGCAGCGCGTCCGGCAGCTCGCCGCCGCCCTCGCTGTGGCAGGTCTCGCCCACCAACGCCAGCCCGCTGCGCAGATCCGGTACATAAATCTATACTAATGTTTTAAAGAAAGAACTATTGTACTTTTATGTGTAAAGAATAAACTCAAAAACTAATTGACCGTTCTAAAATATTGTTTACAATTCCGCGCAAAGTCGCGAGCAAAAACTAGTTTACGTGTCTTACTAATATTATAAATGCAAAAATACAGATGGATAGATGGATTTTTGTTAAAGTTTGTAGTCTAACCTGACCTAACCGGCTGAACGGATCTCGATGCAATTAAGCGTCTAGGCAGGATAGTCTAGAAGAACACTTAAGCTACTTGCTTTTGTTGTTTTTTTTTAATTCTACGCGAATGTAGTCGCGTGCGAAAGGTAGTTTACATTATAAATGAATTGGCATTAGTAATTTTCCTTAATGTGTATAAACTAGCTTATTCCCGCAACTCCGTTCGCGTGGAATAACAAAAGTGAGTAGCCTTTGTTTTCTTCCAGACTATTCTCTAAATCTATACTTATTTTAAACGAAATCCGTTGAGCCGTTTAGATTATAAACATTAACAAATATCCATCCATCCATCTAAACTTTCAGATTTATAATATTAGTATAGATTTAGAGAATAGTC
>DVQG01000831.1:0-12718 GCA_018231605.1 Papilio ambrax
TGAGAATATTTTGTTTTTAGTGTATTTTGTTTGGAAGTCGGTTTTGTTTTTTTTTTTATGAATTGTCGTTATTCGATCAGATTTTTGTGCCCTTGGCCAACCACTAGTATGGCTTGCTTGACTATTTGTAACAAATCAACAAAACCTAAAACACATACAAGCGGTACGGATTTTGTTTGTATTGAATGTGTGGGCGCTCACGTCAACAGCGGTCGTAACTCTTTTTTTAATCGAATATTCATACGCGAGCCAATATTCGATACTCGCCGCATATAAAATTATTTTATACGTAAAATCGTTTTTGAATGCATTCCACTGTAGCGTAATACGATTACCTTTACGTTAAATTTGTTTATTTGCCGGACGTTTTTGGAATCCGTACAAAGGTAATTATTTTGGTTTATTTTGTTGTATGGACAGCAACCAAAAGTTTAACAAGTCTATAACATTGCCAGTGGTATCTGCCTATCCTTTCATTAGTTACCGAAGTCAGTCGTATTTCTTTTTTTTATATTAAACCTATCTGATTTTACAATTAACTACTGCGAAGAGTTTATTCTGCGAAATCGTACAAGTAACTTAAACCCAGTCAAAAGAGAACTGATTATAAATAGAAGCGAATTAAGACAACCAGACTAATTGAATGAGTGACTTTGCTTTAAAACAGATTATCCGTCAAAGGTAAAAAGCAGATGAAAAGGCAGCCGAGTAATTGAATTTGGATAAACCTTCGAACAGTGCCGGCGGAGCGCCCGCGTGGCTTTTGATTAGATTTTGAATCAGATTGTCTAAAAATTTTAAATTAAATTATCTGAGCTAGCCAATAGATCACATTTTGAATCAATCGGTTAAATAATATTGTAAAAGATCTTACTAATGTAACATTTATCAAAGAAATAGTATCTAAAACCCCTTTATTAAAGTATAACATAGACTTACCGCATACAATGTGATGATATTACTTTTCTCGTGTTGTGTTTATATAATTTCCTTCGGGCTCGTTTACAGCGCTCGTATGGGTCGTGAGTACAAAACTTGTGCAGTTGGGAGGCGGCGAATGGCCGCTGTAGCGGGTGCTAGCTAAATTGTCGTAGCATTACAACAGGAAAGAGCTGTTAACTGCAATAGTGGTTATTACAAGCCGCTAGGGTTCCTGGTAACAACAGCATATAATACGAATCAAAATATACCTACATCAAGTAAAATAAAGATAAAATAAGTAAATTACTATTAATAAATACAGGAACAATCTTTCATATAACCACACTAGCTGTTCCCGTGCGACTTCATCCGCATGAAATTATAAAAACTTAATTTTATCGGTTCGTTTACATTTGTTAAATCCTCAATTGCAAATGTCACAATTTCCGTTACGCCAATAACCTTTCTTCCTTAATGTTGGCAGCTTGTAGTTGATGGTCCCTTTCCCACATGAAGGTTTTTTGCAATTCATTTACTTATTAACGTTTAATAGCGTGAAAATATGGCCTAAAGCGTGTCGTAAGTATAATTGCTGACGTCCTACACCACTAAATAGTGTGTGTTTCAATAAACCAGCTAGTTCATTGGTTAGAAAAGTGTCATAATAAGATAATGCTTTGTAAGTATTTTATTTTTTTAAAAAAGGTCTGTATAGTCAGGCTTAAAATGATGACCCCCCAAGTAATGCAGCCGCGACCGCCCGCAATATAAACAAGGGGTCGCCGTTATGTGGCTAAGCCGCGTTTTATACGCAATCCCGAGAGTGGTGCATTAGTGGAACTACTCAGGGCTCTATTTATAGTGGTCGTTTGCAAGGATTTGTTCAAACATCTCTTTGACAGCTGCTTTATGAGTTAACTTTGTACATTCGCTAGAACAGAGGCACTGTAGTATTCTATACAAATATCTATTTACATGTAGATATCTTATTTTATTCTTATACTTATTTAAGTAAAAGTATATTAAAATAGGATGTAATGTAAAAGAAAGCCATTTCACAGTAACACGTCGTAATGTCTTTCACACATTCCGCTGAGTCCGCACGCGGCCTGATAGTCAATGTTCGTTTTACTGCTGCAGCACTTGTATAGATATAATGTCATCTCTTGCGTTCTCCTCGCTAAAACTGAGATAACAATATGTCTCTATACATGTGAGTTGACAGTGAGAACGCGGCGACGACGCTCTCAACAGCACACTTAGCTCCCGTCTTGAACGGCTCTAACAAGGGTACATTTTTATTTTACACACATTAAATTCTGTTGAAAGTTCACTAAAAAAGTAAAATAACAGAAAAGTATGAAAATAACTGAGTGTTTTCCTTTGTTTTATCAACTTGTCCAGTGTCTACAGATAACAATGAAAATCTTGTCCGTTATTATTTTGAATCTTAACAAGGTTTTTATGTTATGTTTGAGACTTGAGTTGTTTTGATAGTGAAAATTCTATTTTTGTGTGCAGTAATATGAAATCTAGCTCTTGTGCTCTTCCCTACATACCAATATTGAATCCTAAATCGAATTCTGTCGAATAGAATTTACCGGCGCCGTTGGAAGTGCGACTGCATAAAAGTAAACACGATTTTCCTAAAGATTTGTTGAACAATCCGATGTGACGTATGATGTTATAGCATGAATGGAAATTCAAGAAAATATTTATAAATCAAAACCAAATGTAATGTTAAAACATACTTGGAAGACTTTATAAACTCGTTAGTATCAGAACTGTGTGAAGTAGGTAAACACTGGAAGAAAAACTGATGAGTAATATTGGGTCTCTAATAAAAATCATTTATTAAGACCGAATACGCAAACAACACGGATACATTGAAACATTTCACAGAATCACGACACGCCATAAAAAGATGTCAAAGAAAGACGTTCACCGACTGCATTTTCAATCGGTGAGCATAATGGAGAGATGTTGTTTCTGCAGTCGCCGCACGTAGCCGGCCGCCACACACCGCACACCGCACGCCGCACACCGCACGCTGCAACCGCAGCCGCAAATACTGAACAGAGCTGCACAACTGCACACTACTGGGGTTTTCTCCCAGACGTGCTTGTCATCTCCAAATGCCGACTGCTCTAAGCATTTTTCATATATCTACATTTACCACTTATACACTTATCTTTAGAATTTTGAAACATATGAATACAGACTGCGCGCTTTTATTTTTCTTTCAAAGGTTAACTCTTGATGGTGTTACCACTATTCAGGTTCCCATTTACAATATCTCCGAGATATTTCTTTAAGATTGTAAAGTATGAATAGTTAGAAGAAAATTTACGTAAGTAAGGTATAAGGTGGGTTATTTGCGAGCAATATTGTGCCGCTCACATCGAGCCGGCTCGACTCGATTGGATCCAATCTGGAGTAATAATGCGCTACCCTCTCCTACCCTCTCCTACCCTCTGCTCGGCCTCTCATCGCTCGCTATCTATTCAGGCAATTTTGATGGAAATTACAAGTTACATAGCAAAGATATCTAACAAACTTACATCAAATTACGCATTGCAAAACAATCATTTCTTTACTTTAACTATATCCTTTGAAATAAAAATAAAAAAATTGTTACCAGACGATGTATCGAGAATAAAATTGTTCTACTTAAATGTATGTAAGACTTATTCTAGGAAATAAGATCGTTTAAATTGCTAATTTTATCCCGTCCCGGTCACTTATCTGGTAGTAGCGAGGCAGTTAGGATATCGCCGCGCTCCCTGCAGCGTGCAGGCGCACTGCCACACTGCTAGATAAGAGTCTGCCAATTGCCAGTTGCCAGCCACTTGCCAGTTGCCGGCGGCAGTGTAGGAATATTCTACAGCGAGTGCTCGTTGCTTTTTAACATAACACTTTCCGTCGATTTGAGAATTTCTCTGTTTATGTTTCATTTCGTACATGTTTCTACATCCCTTAAAGCAGTAAGGCAATGATAAGTTTTCTTAATTCTTTATACTCGTGTAGTTGCTTAAAACAGTTGATTTACTTTGATTGCAAATGTCAAGTAAACAAGCTTGTAAATGAGAAAGCGCTCCATGCATTCCGCACAAGACAGGTGTGCAGAGTTTGAGCAAAGTGTCGTGTTTGTGCAACGCCTGTGCTGTTTGTGTTAAGTTATTGTTACAATGTTTGAACGCGCCTCGCCCTCTGCAGCTCAATCTGTGAACTGTGAACAACTAAGAGACAACTGTGACGTGCTTCAGCTTTGAGTCTGTGACAAATCAAATCAACATTTTCGCTTCATAAGTTCAAGATATTTGATACCAAAATCTTGTGTAAGCAGTTTGATCTTAAACATTTCAATTTACTAAATACAGTAATGGTAAATCATTGAATTGGATACAAAAAGTTACCTCTTCACTTAAGAGTTTACCTAACGTGTTAACTTTCCCTATTATGGTAAAATTGGTGGCAATTTAGTTGAAAGACGTTAAGACCCGTGAGTTGATTCAGCATTAAAATGGATTTAGTCCGCGTTAGTTGAATGCATTCCATTTGTGTCGCAAGCGAAGCGACGACGAGCTCGCAGTGAGGAATTATTGAATTTGCTCTGGGCGGGTGATGGAGGTGATTCACGCGAGTGACGCATTAGCCGCCTTCGTCTGATTGCAACCCTGGCCCCTCGCCCTTCGCCCCTTGCCCCTCGACACGGGAAAGCGATTATTCAATCATGCTATTGGATTTTCTTATAAGGAAGTGTTATTATATTTGATCATTCGGAAAGAGACTTTTTATCTCCCTCAGTATTTTCTGCTCGTGAAAGGTTTTCGAATTTTTATTGCATAGTCCACATCTAGTAAAGATGAATTTAGAACAAATCAATTTTAATCACGGTATGTTTATTTTAAGTAGTTACAATATGTGTAAGGTGTGTGTAAGAGTGTAGTGGCACCATGATTTGAAAACACAAAAAAAGTTCCATCGTTAGTAACATAATATGCTGAAACATGGTATAAATGTTAATATTGGCTTGTATCCAAATTAGTAATGTTTGTTCTGTAAACAAAGTTAATTGTTTCCGGGCTGCAGGCTGCAGGCTACAGGCTACAGGCTACAGTGGAAGCTAATTTTTACTGAACATCTGCACTTTACGACGCTAATAACATTAGCCGCCGCACCGCACACCAGCCGCTCTGCTATGGCAATATTAAAATAGACAAGAGATCTAGTTTTTACATATAAGTCTACTTAACTATTTTCAAATGACAAATATCGTGTCATGATTCTTATTGATCGGGTAAAAATATTTAACTATTTAATTGCGTTTATCAAAAGATTACAAATAGTATATTTTTTTTATTTTTTTATTATTAAAAGGTAAAGATAAAATAAAGATGCCTAAAACTCTGTCTATTATAAAACCTACTGTTTATGTTTTAGTTGTACTCTTCCAGGTCAATGAACTGTAAGATATTTTTGCATGAATATCACCAAAATAATGCTCGACATGACCCCGCGTTGCATCTGTCATTTATTGTCTTTTCCAGGTCGTACTAATTGGCATTTTTTTGTTATTCCTCTCAGAATTCGGATACGAAATGAATGAAAAGTTACGTCGCCTGAAGAACACATGCCTTGTCCGATTAATTGGATCGGGTCACAATGTCCGCCGTGTTGAGGACTCTTTGAACTTACTAATTGAATGGCAACATTTAAATGAGAATTCGTTAGGAGGCACTGATTACAAGTTGAAACAAAAATGTAGACGGAGTGGAAATTTCATTGCACCACAAAGTTGATTGGACAAGCAGTAGCATTGTGAACTTATTATAAAAAAAAAACATTGTGCTTCCCTTTTTAAATAAATGCGACCCTTTAAACTTAAAAAAAACCGTTATCTTAAAAGTGTCAAGTTTATAATTTCTCTATTAGCTAGTTCGTTAGTCCTCCATGTTTAGTCATTTATATCGTTGACAAAAGCAACAGGGCCGGTCTGCCGGCTAAACACTGCCGCGACAAATTGTGCCCAATTGTGTTGTAATTGATGAGACTAGGGATTGCCCACCGCCTTACCACCCCGTCGCGCCGCCGGCCGCGCGAACTGTGTCTCTATTTGTCCACTAATTAGCTAAATGACTTGACAAAATCTCTTAATTATCCATTTGTTACAGTTTTCATCAAATATGGCTCACTTATTAACGTTGAAATAGATAACTCGGACTGCTTTAGGAACGACGAACGAGGACTTTTACTAAACTTATCGCGACTAGTGCGGTATAATCATGTTAAAGAAGATAAGGTATTAAAAATGATCTAATTGAAGTAGCAGAAACTATAATAAGATCTAGAACATAGATACAGAGAGCTGGGCACAGAGTATAGAACAGAGGAGAGGTGACAAGTTTTTATCGCTAGTAATTTGGCGCCGCATCGTGCGCGGCGCGGCCCCGTAATGACGTCATTATTTCTCCGAGATCGAGACACGTCAGAGATACAAGTTGAGATTTATGGTCCGATGACACCCAAGTGGCACATCTACTTCTGTACACTATGATACAATACTTCTGAAAATATAATAACAGCACTTTGCCATTCAAAGATGGAGTAGACCAGTAACAACTAAATAAGTCCATTTGATACAAATAAAATGGCACTTTTCCAAATAGAATCGTTAAGATGGTCATCAGATGTAGCTAGCTATGTCGACTGCATAAGCTATTTGTTTGTGTGCAATTAAAATAATATTTTTATTCCAAACTCAGAACATATCATAAATTAAAATGATTTGGCTCATCTTATATGGGGCAGTAAATTTAGCTAAAAAATACGTAACATCACAAAACGTAATAACCATAAATATGAAGTAACATTTCGTATAAGAAGGAAAATAATGTTTTGGGTGGAAATTTATGCAAAGAGTCGCGACGGGAGCGACCTGAAAAATTTGAATCTGTGACTTGAATTTGCTTTATTACATTTACCTGAGTAATATTATAGAGATAAATAGACACACCAGCTTCGGATGTTTTTTATTTTGACGCCATTTATGTCGTCTTGATAAATAATTATGCTTTTATATTGTCACAACTCTGTTTTTACAAACGATATTCATAAAATACGTACGGATTTTGCTGACAAGACAATATCTGCTTACCCTTATTAATTCTAGCCTTTTAGAATAAGGAGACTGGACAGCGTTTGTTTAGAATAAGTGTATCCATTTGTCGTATTCCAGTTTTATCTCTACACAAAGACAGTCGATTTCATCTTATTTCTGTGTGTTCTTTACAAACCGTGTTTTGTTCTTTTTACATTTACCTCACTAACATAGAGTGAGGTAAACACAAAACAAACCGATGCATTTAATTATCAAATGCATTGATTTAGTGTACACAGGCTCTGCAAATGATTGGTCAAACAATTACAATGTCAAGAGCCAGATTAACTCGTGACATAAACTGGCCCGACTTGATTACCAATCAGTTGCAGACCAGTACAACACCGCACTCGCTATACATGTATGTGATATGCAAAGCTAATGTGGATCAAATATTTACACATTCCTATAATTAATAATTAAACTCGTTATAATTGGTTTGTTGTATTTGATGGATTGGTATTCAAAATTGTTGACAACAGATTGCAATGCTTGTGGGAAATAATAGACTCGGCAATGTAAAATCTTGCATGTTTGTGTATCGGGCCAAAACTTCTATCAACCATTGATAGAAAACATCATACTTCATACTAATATTATAAATACCAAAGTTTATATGGATGTTTGTTATAGTTTGTAGCCAAAACGGTTGAACGGATTTCGATGAAATTTGGTATAGGTGTAGAGGATAGTCTGGAAGAACACATGCTTAGTTTTTTTTAATCCACGCGGACGTAGTCGCGGGCAAAAGCTAGTATTATATATTTATTCCAATAAGTTAAACCGCGACATATAGTTAAAGCGATAATCGAAAACCCACAATTGCCGTCGACGTGCGGCGTGTCAAGGCGATTGAGGCCGCCTGCCAAGGTGCTACATACATACGTGTAGAGGAAATTCAAGACGTATCCACGATAATTTAAACGAATGTTTTTGTCCTTATCAAGGTAAAATTGAAGTACAACATGCGCGCTGAAAGTGACGTCAATAACCATTTTTATTACTGCTATTCAAAAGCAACTTTGTTAAAGTTAGGATTCAGAATTATATCCTCTATCCCATTAAGTATGGTTTGAATTCAGCGATTTCTAGTTTAAATGTAATAAGTAAGAGGTATTAAGTATTTGAAGAGTGCACTGCGACGGAGATACGAAAGATGACATCATGTCTCAGTCAACACAGGTACCGATATAGCTGACACAAACCGGCACACCATCCTAGACGTAATCTCTATGGGGACAGATGCGATAATAGCTTGCAACATTTTGCACGATGATGTAATTACTTGTACAGTAACATTAAGCAAGTTATATGGTCGCCATATGTTAATATTCTAATTATAGAATCAAAACGCGCTGACAGTATTTGCTGATTTGATGATTGTCAGTAAACTATCTACCTACTTTATAACTAGCTGTTACTCGCGACTTCGCCCGCGTGAAAAAGAAACCGATAACGTAGCTTATTAATGAAGTAAGAATTATTGAAATCGGTACAGTAGTTTTTGAGTTATTTCAATACATACAAAATACAAATCTTTTCTCTTTATAATATCAGTATAGATTTAAATGCAGAACTCTTGGTATGTTTTTTCATTCAATATATCTGAACAGATTGCCTATAAAGTATTTTTTTTTAATCTTAAAGAAAACTTTGTGTACTTATTCACCAGATAAGTTTAGCGCCAACCAGTTGGCCGTCAAAACACGGAGGCATTTAAATAATTATTTTTGTATCGTCTTTCGAATAAAATTCAATAAAAAACTATCTTCATAAAAAGTTGTGTTCAAAGCTTATATTACCCAGTGACCTCCAAAGGTAAAGATACAAATGCTAATTAAAATTAACTGCAAAATGAGAAGATGAAGTAGCTTTACAATTTTTATTATTATTTACCAAACTTAAAAGTTAAGGTCCGTTCAGACAGAGCAAAGCAGACTTTTGGTCGCAAGTAAAATTGATTTTTATACGATTAAAGGTTTAATTTTACTTCCCACATTTTTTCTTACTAAGAGTAATCGTGAAAAAGCCGAGTATAGTAACAAAAAATATTATTTGCGATAAATAACTGGTCTGTTCTACGTTTCGGTAATGTGAACGGACCCTAAATATGAAGTAACAGAGCTGACTGCAGATTGCGAGGCGAACGACAAACTGCTCTGCCGTCTGTTATTAAAAGCTTTAATTACCTCATTTGTAACATTAATTAACGTTACCGGAATTAAAATAAGTGAATTTGGAGGTTATAATTACGGGTTTCGGTCAATCGAATTAAAGTTCAACAGCTGTAGAGTAAAGAATGGAATCTAGAAAGATCCCTTTTTACAAATTCATAGAGACGTTTTGCATGTTGCACTGAGATATAGAGTTTCCAAAATACATTATAGATAGTGCATCACTAGGGGCAAGACTCGAGTCCGTCTGTCATTAGTCATGAGTCAATAACCTTATAAACATTAGCTTAGATTACCAGTACAACACTATATATTTCTACTAGCTTTCGCCTGCGACTCGGTCCGCATAGGATTAAAAATAAAACCAAATTATTCCTATGGGTTCTTCTAGACTATGCTCTACAATACATCTATGCCAAATTTCATCGAGGTCCTTTCAGCGGTTTAGGCGATGAACACTACTAAACTTTCATTTCCGAATAATATTAGTAACACTACAGATAATTACTAAGACCTTAGTTTTTATTATTATAAAATTACTATGTTACTGAAATACGATAATATCATTACGTGGGTGTGTCGAAGAGACGAGAGATATATCCGAAGTCCACAATCACCAACCTCTGGGTTACGAACATATGTGTGTAAAAATATAAATCAACTTCAGCTTCTAATTGAAGACATATTTGCGTAAATAGTGCTATCAAAAACTGATTATTCTTTGTATGCATGATCAGACTATATAAAGCTAGCAACTGGTAGACGATAGCGGTAGTTCATGCGATAATCCGAACTGACACGCGACAATTCTCTTCCGCATAACAAACACGGCATCTGGATCACGCTTCAAATGCACAATAAACACTGAATTATACCAGTTTGAGGCAGATCTCATCATTAAATCATATTTTAAAATTACACCGGAACCGGTGACAGCGATAGATTTCTTTTAGTGTAATGCAAATTGTCGGTTTAGATGATAGACCAGTCTATTTTCTAAGTTAGTCTGTGACAAAACAAATTTCTAGATTCATACGAAATTCAATAGAATCAAAAGTTGCTTTAATAACGTATTGATTATGTTTCTATTGCAGCTACACGCAGATGGCTAATTTAATAGGAAATATGACAACATTTGCAATGCCGATGTTTCGGTCTAGACAAAGTCTAGACTTTTTGGCAATTATAAATATTTATAGAGAACATTTATACCTACATTATTACCTAAGGAATTTCAATGTGCCGTTCCCATTATTAATTTTATAAAAAAGTTTAACATATCGCAGTCCTTTGGATGCGAATAATTTATTGGAATATTTCTTTATGGAATAGATAATATAATGAATGCTAGTATGTCAAAAAGCAATCGAATTCCAACCTGTCTCAATAATGAATTAACACTATTCAAGTGATAACACGCTGTCGCCCTCGTTTTAATTAGAAAGCTCGACGTGCCATTTATTTTGCTGATAACTTAACTCTGTGTGAAACAGTACCTTAAAACAGCATACATAAAAGCAATATTTGCATAACTGATACGAGGAATACATTAAATCGCTTGGTAGTACAAAACAATTGGCGATGAAATAAAGTTTTTATTACAATTTAACCATCGCACAACTGTAGTGTGATTGTCTATTGTTCCGCAACCAATTCAACTGTTTAGTTGCACAACTAAAATCGAGTAGTGTGTGCATCTCCATAGGTCATAGGAATCAAAGTAAGCCACAAATGTAACATGATTTTATTGGTAGTCTTATTATTTTTTAAAATACTCATATCCTAATACTTAAGCGCGTAAAATACTATTCGATTTCAATACCATCGTAAATTATAACATTTTTGACGCTGGCTATATGTTTGTCAAAAGCAAAAATTTTTGCGTCCCATCATAGACTTATCACATAGCTTATTTAGCCCTTTATTTATTGCAGTGTAATAACTATGAGTTCGCATTTTAAATTAGCAAGGTCGTCTGGTTATCACGGCTTAGAGTTTCATAGAATATTTGAGGCATTAGATCACGTTCGCTATCAGCGTGATAAAGGGGCTACTTGCTTTGTGCGTCGGCAGGCCCTGACTCACGGGCAGCTAAATCTGTTCCACAAACTGTAAAACTTTATAGCTATTAGGAACTTGGTAAGAGAACCTAATTTGGCTTAGTGATATTAACCAAAAAAGTTCCTGGCTCTATCATTTCTCATTCAAACACTTGTTCTAACTGTCCGTATGTTTTAAATTGAGGGGTGTAAAAATGAATAGTCTTTAAGAAAATGTAAGAGTATATCTGAAAATTAGATCTTCTCGCAATCATGTTATCTTCTAAAAATACGAAACTCTAGAAGCAGTACTAAAAAATAGAGTTTATAATCTAGACATTGCTCGTAGAATATTTATACAATCAAAGTCGTTATTAAAACTGACAAAAAGATAGTATTGTTGTTCAGAATAATATGTAGTTACAGTGCGATCGCACGCAATGTGCGAGGCGTGACGCACGCACCTGTCATAGTACGCACCTGCCTACTACCCCTGACACAACCCTCTGATCAAAGTCTATCTACACTATCGTAACAACTGCATTTCCTTCTTGCTCATACCATTTGGAATAAAAGAGATAGCAATATCTTAAATTCTATATTAAGATACTAGCGTAAACACACACTACTGTTATGTAGGAAGTCAGCAATCACAGCATATTTTTGAATAACACTTTTATAACGACAAGCCCTACACTAACGACACGCTTTAGGATATACATTTTCACGGTATTAAACTTTGGGAGCAAATAATTTAGAAAAAACCGTCTTGCGGGAAAGGGACACAAACTAAATAGCATCAAAGCAGCAAGGTTGCCATGGTAACGGTAATTGTTATCCAATGTACGCCTACGTTGTCATTTGTGCATTTGAATGTTGACATCTTGTTGAAAAATCAAAAAATGTAAACAACAAAATAAAGTTTATGATATCATGCGGATGAAGGCGCACGGGAACATTGAACATTGAACTGATATTCAGTTACAAAATGTTAAGACATGTCACTTTGTGACCGTGTGTAAGATTCCTTTCATACTAACGAGGTAGTGACTAATTAAATCATCATTACTACATCCTTATCAGTTAACGAATTGATATCTAATATTGGTATATTCGCTAGGTTACAGGCACTATGTAATATTGATTACAAATTGCTTGGTTGATAAAGTAGACAGGTTTTAATAAATTTTGCTCATAATTTGTTTGCTGAGGCTACGCATCTTTGATATAATTAGTAAAATAAATATAATTAACTAGCTTTCACGCGACTCCGTCCGCGTGGAATTAAAAAAAAAGTGAGTGGTCTATGTGTTCTACCAGACTATCATCTACATCTATACCAAATTTTATCGAAATCAATTCAGCCGTTTAGGGTACAAACTCTAACAAACATCCATCTAAACTTTCGCATTTATAATATTAGT
>DVQG01000832.1:0-12715 GCA_018231605.1 Papilio ambrax
TATAAGCAAATATTAGCACAAATTTTGTTTATACTCAGTTTATTCCTAAGCCGATAGAAAAAATAAAAATCGCAAAAATGCTTTTGGTCGTAATTTGTCTATTACGTTACTATACGTATAGAAAATAAGTTTTATTCAGTTCTGTACATGGGTTACATAATTCCTTACAAGGTATGTTTGTCCCACTGCGCCGTGCCGGACACGAAGTACGAATAAAGTAACAGTCAGAATGGCCGGCGGCGAGAAAAAGTAGTTTGAATATGACGATACGTTGAGGTCACCGGTGACCCCCATGGCGCTAAGATAGACGAAGGGTGAGGTCACCGGCGACCCCTTGGCGTTTAACGGTTTAAAATCTTCCTGCTAAAGTAGGACTTGTGTATGATGACCTTTGTATGGTAGTACAGTGTCGTATTGATTTCCAGTCCAGTAGCCGCGGTGCAGTTTGCGGTCGCAGGCGCCGGACCCCGCATTACATTGACCCCGCCGTTCGCAGCGGCTTTATAGCTTTCCGATCGGGATTTACTGCCGCCAAGACACGCCGAACTGCCAAATAAATCGATTTATTGCTTTTCAACTGAAATCTGATAAGCGCGCGGTTTTCCTTTTAAATTTTTATTATGCATTGCTGGGTTGCAACTTACCGTGTCACGCTGTGGTTAAAATCAATATATTCAAATAAACAAAGGGTATATAGAATAAAGAATGAAAAATTAAGTGTAAAAAAATAAATTTCATATATAGATCGTAGATAGGAATATGAGCTAAAAAAATTGTGTATAGTAAAACTGAAATTTGAATTTATACATGCTGCAGGGAACTTGAGATAATATGCCATAAAGTACTCTATTGCTAGTAATAATATCGATCTTTTCTTACTAAACTTTAATCACGAATAATCTAGTTTCCTTATAGTTGCTTGAATACATGACAGTTAAAACTACCTTTATTAGCTACGATATAAGTTCTCAGTAATGTTACAATCATATTACAATTGTGACTAATCTTCAAGCTATCGATGTAGGTATGTGTGTCATATCTTTGGTGTGATAACACTGCGGCGGTATTGCCACAACCTACAAGTGTACATCATATATGATAAATAAACTATTATAAATTAATAAGTGTTCACTGGCAACTGTTAAGAAAAACATAAAAAAAACCTTTCAAGAAAAATGATTATCCATTAAGCTTTCGCCGTGTATCATTGTTAATTAATAGAAAAAATAAGGAGTGATTTAATGCGGGGTATAATTCATCTGGAAATAGGTTTACGGTGGGATAAAATGAAACGGCTCGGTTAAATCATAACGCCGGCCGACAATAAATCCGAGCAAATACAAACATATGTCTACATTGGAACGTCACGTGTCTATTGCCCACGGTCTAGTAAATGCACCAAAATCAACATTATATACGTTATAAACATTGTAAATATATTATAATCAATTTAATTTGGCAATTTCATTAAGTTAAAGGTAGACTTCATTCGTGATAAGAGAAACTTGGGCAACGGTTTTTATAATAGAACCATCAATATGTATTGTCTACATTATATAGATTTAGAATATAAAAGGTTGCAATTGACTTAGGTTATGGATAAATAAATTTTGTTTATAATAGTTTGTTTTCACGTGTACGATATGTTGTAGGAGTTTTTACGTGTCTATCAAACAATTTTAAAACTGATGTCACAGATAACGTGTCGTTCACTCTGAGCGAGAGAGGCGATATTGTTCACCTCTCTAACGCTATTTGCGGCACAATACCCCCGCGGGCTGGACTTGGCGCAGCCGTCGATACGATCACTTGTATCGCGATAATGACCTCCAAATAGAAAGTATTAACGCTCTTCCTATATCTAATTATACGTCTTAGATCATACCACAAAATACCCTGAACATCGGCCTCGATGACTCGATAACATCTCTTGCGTAACGTATTTGGAATATTTGGTGAATTATTAAAATGTCGATTGTCAGTCTAAAACATGTTTATCCATGAATGTCACCTATTGTTTCAGAGAATCTAATCGTCCTTACATTGCTCGTAATAATTAACCAAACACATTATCATTTCTATTACTTGTATCGTTACGACTGGAACCTTTATCTATTAATTATTAATAATGTAGGGTACAAATTAATGCGGCCTTGTTTTAAACTAAAATATTCTATTCGTTATTAATGTTCCTAGTCAAAATCTTAACAACTACCGATGTCGTTAATCCAACAAGCAGGGACAAGATGTTAATAAATTATAACAGGCGGATTGAAACTATCGGGTTTTAGCTCTGGGGACTTGCATAAATATTTTCGGAGCGGGCGAAAAGGATTGTCAGCTGATGGGAGTTATCTCCCCATTGTCCCCCGAGGTCGGGGGGTGGCGAAGCGATCGATTAGGGTGACACGTGTAAAGGGTAACCGATGTACCCCGCCGCCGCCGGGAAAACTCGTTTACAAATCCGCAAGCAATTTGAATTAATCCGTTGGATGTGAAACGTTTTTACAATTTTGTTTTGCTACTTTTTTACAATGTGTGGATCAGTATCAGTCGTGTGCAGTAATTAGTCAATTACGTCCATTATATTGCAGTATCGCGATAACACATCCTTTTAGTGGTGTGTCGATTGCAATTAGCACATTGTCGTCGAATCGTTTTAATTAAATAGGAATAAAACTCGATATAGTAGTGAAGCGTTTAATGTTTTATCACTTCTCCAGTTTGAACGATTCTTGTTGGTAAGAATTATCCTATTTCTCTAATGAAGACACGATGTGTTCTCAGTTTACTTAAGAATAAGCCAATGGTTTTCCTTGTGAGACTTTTAGAAGTACTAGATGCCTGTCAGACTAAGCCACGGCGCCCATTGTCTTGATAACAATAGATACTTTTCAGCACGTATGTCATTCCAAATATGTTTGTAGGATGTGATAAAAATCGTTGATTAGACATAGAAAGTGTTGCCTATTGTGTTACTCTCGCAAACTCGGAGTTTTATAGAGCCAAGCATACTGAATTTATGAAGGCAATAACGTGAACGCGACCTTCCCGGACCCCATTATCATTTGGCTACGTCGTTGCGGATATCATTTGTTTTTCTCCCGAGCATTGCCGGAGCCGGTCATTTGTTTTCCTCATGCTCTGCGGTTTCGTTATTTCTGGCCCTCCCAATTAGAGGCGACGCGAGTTTCCTCGTTCATGATAATGTCCCTAAAAGCGTCGTTAGCCGAGTTTTATTGCTGTTTGCACTCTGCACGCTCCTGTATTCGGATTCCTGGAATTACTTTCGCTTTTACTCTTGATGGTGTGTGTAATTTAAGTGAAGATTAAATGGAAAAAGTTCTTTAACTCATCTTGTTCGCATTTCCATTACGATGGATTGTACGGCATTTTTTGCAATAGTAATTACAGCCAGCGTAGTAGGGTCGCGATGTCCTAATTCCTAATTGCTTGGTGCCCTTTCACACACTGAATCACGAGTGTAAAAAGTGCTCCACCACCACTCACGCTACGATGTGTGTGTGCGATTGCAGCGCCGATGTATTGCATACAAGATTTATGTCGTCGCCTGTTGCCAATACCGTTTTAGGATAAAAAAATGATACATCATACCAAGGATTTAAAAATATTGTATTTCGCTTAACCACGATTATACCTAATGTTTAGTTATAATGTAGATGAAAGATACTAGGGCAGAAAAACTGAAGGAATGTTTCTGTGCTAATAAATATTCAATCCTATTATACGTATTTTATTGGCATATTTTCCTCGACGGTAAAATTAACTAGTATATTTTTTGTGACCATAAAAATATTGTATTTATACGTAACATGTTTGAATATAATTTTAGTCGTAAAATAGTTGAAAAGGAATGGAAAATGTAGCGTCATAGAACCATGAAAGACTGAAGTGTCATGAAGTCAAATTATAAGTCAAACATTAAATTCTGTTACGGGAATTTGACTGTTATTAGAAACGTAGCAACTCGTTCGGTTAAGTAGTACGAATAACTTTAGTTGTCGTTTTTGACGTAACTAAATGTACGTGTAGTGTGAAAATAAATCACATTGATACTGGGAACAGGTTTGCGGGGCGTTGACAGCGGCTGCCGTGTCGAGTACGACAGCCAGTAGGCTACAAATGAGTTTGCATATTTATTTGGCTGAATGCCAGTGCGTTTGTCTAGCTGCTTGGTGCACGGTACTATGTCTATATGTACAATTGAGGGTAGGTAGATATTTGTTGCGACCACGGATATTGGTGAGAGAAGTTAGTCCAATCTAACTAATCTACCATGCATAACTATAATTACACACGATTGTTTTAAGTCATTGAATTCATAATTTGCTGATTGTATCCCACTTTTAAAGTATCAAACTGGAGTCCAAATTAAAAGAAAATCAGTTCTGATAAGGGTCTTGGTATGGCATATTCTTGATATCAATATGTTTGAGATCTCGTAGTAACCGAGTTGGCAAGCTGTCGCGATATCTTCCGCACAAAGTAACGCCGCGTGGGCGCTGGCATTTCGTTTGCACCCACAACACAATTATTTACTTTATCGTCTGTAATTGTGTTTTTGTTGTTACTATTGCTTTTGCATTTTTTTTATTTATTTAATTAGATGTGTTTTGGCTTGTCTCTTTTCGTAAAACCAATTTATATCGAGAACTTGCTTTTCGACTTTTATAATTATTTAAGTAATATGTATGATGGGTATACACTGAGTGGGTTTCACCAGTGTTTTTGCCTGCGCCAAGTCTATTGCGGGCCGCGTCGATTGAGATCGATTGTAAATATCCGCTCCGACCGCTGACAAGCAATTTGTACTCTTTACCGAACATCGGACTTCGGATCCTAACATTCTTGCTCGTTCACTTTGAAATTGAGCCTCTGATATTAATGTCTAGATTCTTGTTACTACCTGACTCTAGAATGAAGGAAAGAAGTTTGGAAAGGTTTAGTATGGTATAGCGTTATCTGGTATAGCTCTTTTTCTTAATTACACGCGGATGTAGACGCCCGTAACAGTTAGTATTTAATAAATATTCATTGTTCCATTATAAGGTTACATATTTACCTTGATAGACATAAATCCTAGATTCTATTGTACTTTTTGCCTTAGATTTTCTATCAACAAATACTAAAAGAGACAATTGGTTTAGTTTTTGTGTTAATGACCTGCGCGCTAACAGACCTTGTTAAATACTGAATAAGGAAGTTTATATAACTGCTCTAGTGCCCATTGATTTCACGCCAGTTAGGTTTTGCTAATGAGTATGGAATAGTAAACATTCAATAAATAAAAGAAGCTATATTGTGTACAAACACTCACATTGTATTCTACTATTTTATAAAAGATATTCGCGTCATTTAAATGGGTTGAAAAAAGTTGGTGTCCAGCGTATTGTCGTGACAACCTTCAACGTATGGCTTCGTCTACACCCGATGCCTTCACGGTCATTATCCAATTACATCCAAGGCCCTTGACGCAAAGGGAGCCTTGAGATCAAGCTTAATTTATTGTCCTTCACTAGATATAAGTCTACGTATTCTATTTCCAATATATCTTGTATGAACATAAATAGCTAACAAAAAATAAGATGGCACATACCTTTCTTTATACGGTTAAGAAACATAATTTTATCTGTCTTGTCAGTGTATTGTTTTAGCATTAAACGGTTTCGATGTGAGTGAATTAGTAAGCGTGAGATGATGTCATAGCGCGCAGGAGCAGGAGGCCCGCTCCGTGTGATAATTGATTGGCCTTCTGTTATTGTGACTCAGATTGACTACATGATTCCCACATCTAAACTGGTGCAAAATTCACTTTAAACTGTTTCATATACTTCGATTACTAGTAAACGTGGTTTACATACAAAATTAGGAAAACAAATAAGAATGTAAAATCCTCATGTTTACAATATTTTCAAGTTATGTTCTCGTGGCGTGTTTTTTAAGTGTGGGTGGTGGAATAGCAGCCGACACCGCGGACCGAAGCTTGCCCGCCGCCCGGTCGTTGCCACACTAGTGAGGCATGACCCGTGAATCATGTCCCACTAACAAGAGATTTTAATTAATGTAACAAATTAGTTTTCCGCACAAATTTGAAAATATTATCACAACGCCAAAATGTTTTGCTAATAAATTTGTAACCATTTTATTGATTATTAGAGAAAACAGATGTCTACATGTTTTGAAATAAACTTTGTAGTTTGAAATGTTAAATACGTTGAACATTAAGATTCAACATCGAATGCATCCGGCACAGGGAGTTGCCTATATTTAACCAACAATGTTTAACATTGTATCAGCTGAGGTGTGCAGAACTCGGCAAGCAAGCTGCCGGTAACTGGCGGTCAGCATGACGCGATGCTATTATTACCGCACTTAATTCGGCGGCCCGAGTGTATTATTAGAGGCCTTTTGAAGCTCTACTAAGAAGTAATCGATTAAGAACCAGTTACATTACCCACCGCTATGATTATCGCAGTATTCACCAGAAGACTGGTTCCTTGAAATTTATAAACGTAAGAGTGGAAAAGGCGAAGCTGGTTTTTTCTATAGTTTGTCATTCAACGATTATATTAAAACTAGCTGTTTGGGCTTTTGACTACATATCTGAACAATGTATTGTTTGGAATTGGAACTGGTTTTATTTGCAGTCTACTAGACGCCCGCGTTGTGGTGTGCAAAAATAAAGTATCGAGAGTTTCTTGGTTAGAGTTTAAGGCGTGTCGATAGTTTGAATAGCTCTTTGTAACGACTATGATTTATTACATTTCAAACGTGAATAAATAAACATTAGTTTGCTGAAAACATACCACAATAACTATACAAGAGTATCGTAATGTCAGGGACGTGTCCGTTGCCTTGAATGTTGTCATGTAAAAGCATTTTGTCTTGAAATTATCAATGAGATATCGGAATAATTACATACTTGAAGATCGAAGGTACTAAAAACTAGTTGACGTGTATCATCTAACAATAGGCCATGTACGAGGTCTGGCAGCTTCGGAGTGGCAGTACCCAGGTGGTCAACGGTGGCAAGTGGGCCAGCCCAGCGCCCCGGCACAACCGCACACGTATAAATAGCGGCTGCGAAAGGTTGCGCCCGATTTAGATTGGACAAACTTAACCCGCACTTATTTTTGCATCGCATCCGAGGTGCGTTCACCTCTATATCATATCTCGATGTGGAAGCTCATACAACAGATGCTAAATTGATATGTTGTTATGCTTTGATCTTATTTTGGCGTAAAGAGCATTTTTACGAATCTTTTTTCAACCGATAAGACCAAAATTGTTAAAAGTATTTTGTAAACTGATTGTAGGAAAGAACATTATAAAGTTAAAGTATTATTTAACTAAAATAAGACGACAGTGAATTATAAATGGCAACAATAAAACGTTTAAGAGAAGGCGTAAATCTTTTAGCCGGTGACACGATAGCGCGGGCTCGTAACATTTTACGGTTTTGGCCGTTGCCTGTGTTTGCGGAAAACTAATTTGGAGCGAATGCATATTATTGTGAATTGTTTACGTCCGTGGATCTGTCCAAGGCTCCACTGGTGTTTGTCAACGGTGATTTGTCATATTCATAATCGAACAATTTTGTGTATGTACATGAGATATTAAGATGAGTGTTGAGGATGATAAAGCTCATCGAATTTCGTTTATTGTTCTGAATTAATTATTCTCTATAAGAAAATCTACATGGATACTAAATAACCTGAAAATATTTGAGTATAATTGTAATAAAAGTTGAAACATTATATTTGTAATTTCTTGGCATTGTTGTAAAGGGAAACGTTACTTAACTTTTTTCTTTTAAGCATGATTCTGAAATATGTTGTTCTGATTATGATCTTGAATAATACATTGAACAGTATAATAGTCGTGTTCGTGAGCCGCAGCCAATCGATTTAACTTCATTGTATTTGTTTATTGTTTTTGTTTCATTGAGTAATTCGCTGTTGCACCTCGATGGTTGTATTTACTAGATAACCTTGTACTTGTGTCAATGAAATATACTTTTAACTGTTTAAAAATGAGATTTGTGGTATTGTTACAATAGAGGCAGGGGGGGGGGTATGCGGTGTAGCTATAAATGTCGGTCCTCTTTGCCGGCGTCTCGTCTTTGATGCTGATGTAAACACGCCGTTTCTTTTGATGGCGTCCATTATTCTGGGAAGCGGCGCTCGCACCTGGAAAATTTCACCCGCGCACATGTCACTGTTTGTGAGCAGAGAATCTTACGATTTATTACTACATATCTCTTGTTACAATTCCTACGATTTTATGTGCTTTGTTATCTTTTTATGTGGTGAGAGCGCAATTTACTATAGAAGAGAACAAATACCTATAACTGACAACTAAGGTTTTAATGTTAAGCTGTATATAGAGTAATTAAAAACTCCCACCAAGAATGCTTAATATATCAGAAGCTATAAATGTCATCAATAATGTATATAGATTACTAACGCTGTGCATTTATCGATTTCCAGGCAACGGCACGATAGACTTCCCCGAGTTCCTGACGATGATGGCGCGCAAGATGAAGGATACCGACAGCGAGGAGGAGATTCGCGAGGCGTTCCGCGTCTTCGATAAGGACGGCAACGGGTTCATCTCGGCCGCCGAGCTGCGTCACGTGATGACTAACCTCGGCGAGAAGCTCACGGACGAGGAAGTCGACGAGATGATCCGCGAGGCCGACATCGACGGCGACGGACAGGTCAATTACGAGGGTGAGTGTATACGTTACACACATGATGTACGCATTACACAAACAATACACATCGATACTCCCTTCTCTGCACAATTTCTAGCCCTTCACGTCATGTCAGGGTCTAAAGTTCTTTGCTGATGAATAACTCGTCAGTTTTCAGTTTAAGCAAAAAAGAATACAACTGAATTATATCAACAAAGTTATTTTAAACTCTTGCACACACCAAAAATTCATCAATCAACCTTATTTTGTTGTTTTACGTGTTTACGTCTTTTGGCAGCCATATGTGGCATAGAGTTGTTCTTAGAATAATGAATGTTAGTGAACATGAAATAGTTAACAATAGAACATATGGCCGATGTTATTTTACTCTGTGTAGGAACCAATAATTATGAGACAATTATAGGCCATAGAAAATTAATTGCAATATTTTTATAAAACAATTGAGGACTTACTTGGTACAGTATTTACCAAAAAGATTCCTGCATAGAGTAGTTTTTTGCGGATGTTAATTCGTGTAACTACATCATATTATGTAAATAAGCAACAATGTGCAGAAGCAATTTAGGAATTGGGCAAAGTCGCTGTCAAGGCTAACGTAATCTTGATCAAACTTGACAAGATCATAATACCGGTAGTGGAATTAGTTGCGGACAATTTACGCAAATTGTTCTGTTTGTCATATAAATGTTTGGCCAGTATTACACTATTAGTCCTCGTTATTTTCACAAGCGCAAAAACACAACAGATATGTCTAGTAAATTATCTGGGAAATTAAATATGATATGCACGGTCGCAGAGATAGCGACGTCTTACTTTCAAACCGGCCCCCGACCACTTTTCGCTTCTCCACAAGTAAGCGAAAGGCTAGTTTTCTATTGCGCTCTAAATTGTATAAGTTAAGAATTTCCACAACATAGAATTTATTGGTGTCGGTTTTATCGTCTAGGCTATAATACATTACAACGTATTTTATCTTTTGTGCTGTAGACAGAAGGAGAGGGCAATCCATAGCTTTGCATGCGTATATAAAATGTCCATGTGGAATAGATCAAATGGGCCAAGGGCAGGGGCATCTGGTGATGGTGTCATGCATGCATGCAAGTCCGGGTGAGGCGTGTATAGCGTAGTTCCTACAGAATGCTCCGCAACCTGTTATAGATGTAACAGTTTCATTTCTCTAACAAATTGCATTCGCCGCGCGCGCTGTCGCCAGCTCGCTTCCATCAAACACCCTATACAAATATTTACACTTATTAAATTAACGATTTCAAAATTAGGATATTTTAAATACATACTAGTAAGCACCTCGAACTTTTAATGAGATTTGACACTGGTGTTTGAGAAATGTCGTTGGACTGTACCTAATCGTAAATTTTGAAATCGTATTATACACAATGTGGTGTCAGAGGCGGCGAGCGACGAGCGACGAGCGACGAGCGGCGACGCAAGACGAGGCGAGGCGACCCGGCCAGTGCCACTGCCAGTCTCAACCGACCGCGCGTTTCTCTTGCAGACTTCCACGCCCTCGCGCAAATGATATTCGCGCGCGGCGACGGCAGCCGCTAGCCCGCGGCAGCGGCCGCGCGCTGTCCTAGTACCTTAACTAACAATAAGAAAAGACTCTGCGATAGCGCTGTGATCTCGAAACGTTTCCCCTAGTAGTGTAAAGGCCCACGTCGAGCGCGGTCACCACTAGGTACTGACAGTGTTTCTGAATGGTTTGCTGCTCGTTATTAACTGTTCCTTGGACATGTTAGCGCCCCCTCCGACCCACCCCACTTCGGTCACCTCTTCTCACACCCTTTCGGTCACCGTTCAACTCTCGTCTTCCTCTTTCCGAGCGGGCGCAAGGCGCAAGGCGGTCGCGACGCGTTGCGCCCGCTCCATCCGCAGGAGCTCCTCCTGTGGATTGGTGCATGTGTCTAATATCTGTATAGAAGTACTGAAATACCACCTGGCGATCTCCCGCTTGCTCTTACCGCCTCGCTGTCCATATTGTTGTACATAGCTTTGTGTTTCCTGACTAACGAGCAGCAAACGTCAGCGCGCCCTCGACACGCGGGGGGTGGTATTTCGCCTCAACCCTTGTAGTGGCATGACGACGGTTTCTTTGGTCTCTGTGTCGGTGTGGCGCCGAGCAGCCGCCTCGCCCGAGCGCGCAGGCGTCTGCTCGGCGCGTTATACATAACCTAGTGGTCGCTCTGTCTAACAGGTATATCTGTTCAATAGTGCATCTCTCTATCTCTCTGTCGGTTACTAGTGTTTTGTGTCAACATTACTGTTCTCACGTATACTTAGACACGTTTGCGAGGGAGAAATGATGTTATGAACACACCCTAATCCACTGTTTTCTGTTTGTTTGCAGAATTCGTCACCATGATGACGTCGAAGTGAGCCGCCGGTTAGTGTGTGTGTAAAAAGCAGAGAATTTAAATATACATTTTGTTTCATGACACACAATATTACCATCGTTATTGGACCTGCATTTCTCTAGTGTTTGCGATAAATTAAATATTGTCATCGTTTCAGTTTAATGGTATAATCGTATCGTGTTGTAGCGGCGCGGGCGCGGGCGCGGGCGCGGCCGGTGTCCGCCCCGCGCGCCCCTCTCTTAGACTTAAAGTATTCCGTTAATGTAACTGTAAGCTGGTGGTCGTGCGCGGCGCGCGGTCTGCTCGCGGTCTGCTGCGGTCTGCTCGCGGTCTGCTGCGGCCTGCCGCGGTCTGCCGCGGTCTGCTCGCGCCGCGGTGGTATATCTCGGGTTCGTGTCGGCTCATAATTTATATTTGTGTATATTTCCGTCGGCGGCGCGTCGCGTCCTCGGCGTGTATAATTAATTATGTATGTGTGCGTGCGTGCGTGTTGCGTCGCGCCCGGCTTTTTGCGGTGCTAGCGTCCGCACTTTCCGATACAATTTAATGTAAATTTTTTTCAAGTATGAGATATTTATAAAGTACGTGATGATTAAAATCGAAAATCTAAAAAAAAATAATATTATTCTTTGGCCGTAGTAACGCGCATCGCGCGTCGCTCCCTGTACATTGATCATGAATGTTTAAATTTAACTGTCTCAGTAAACGAATAAATTAGATTTATTGGTAATTACTTGATAAATATTATATTTCTATTGTTGGTGAAAGTAATTCTATCGAATGGAAGTCTCCGCTCTGTTAACTCTTACCACATTTGACTCATTCTGTTATTAAATTTTACAAAAGACATACTGAAAATAAATGTTTCTTCATTTTTAGGTCAATAAGTATCAGTGTTTCATTTCTGTCTACCCTTCCTGCATTATACTTGTAACCCTTTAGTGTGACACGAGATTGTAAACTAAATCTTTATCAGCGTTACAAATAAACGCGGTATAAAGTTAAATTTAGGAACAAACTTGTATAAGCTACGCTAAAGTATAAGTACAAGCAATATTTGCTTATACTCTGATTTTTCCTAAGTTTTACTTTATACCGCGTTTATTTGTAAGGCTGTATAAGTATTAGTTACATTAAATTTAGACACTACATCGTTGTTGAAATGTAAATCAAATTATGTACAATTTAAATAATTGTATGAAAGGTGCATCCTCTTACTTACAATTACTGAAAAAGTTGTATACAAAAATGCCTCTTGCTACATATACAAATAAGATTCAATAGTAAATTATTTAGGTATAGGAATATACTTTTTTTTTTTAATTTTACTCTAATTGTAGCCAACACTCAAACATTGTTATTTTTTCATACTGATAATAATAGAAGACAGATTTTGATTGTAACGAAATTGTAAAACCCATGGATTGTGATGGTTGGCCTTAAATGACTTAACCGACCATTTTCATCAACGTACACCCTCCTACATAAACTATATCATTTTGGGGATGGCCAAAAGTTCAAATAACAATATCCTTGCCATTATTTATCCATTCACTCACTCCATAACATTAATCACCAATCCGTTTTAAAATAATCAATTGCCGAT
>DVQG01000833.1:0-12714 GCA_018231605.1 Papilio ambrax
TAGTCGGTGCCGTCACCGGAAGATAAAAGCGTGAGTTGAGCCGTTTTTAACTAATATATATTATAATAATAATACGAAACATGATAAAATGTTATTCCGAAATAATTATAAAATCGACAACTCTTTGATGATGTCTATGGGCAGCGATCTGTCAGCTTCTTTAGTGAAACCAAGGGGTCGCTTGCTGTTATAGCGTACCTTGTCTCCTGGGTTGAGGTTCCCGTCGGTGAGCGCGCCCGCCGCTCCATCCTCGGCGTCGCAGCCGCCGGAGCAGCCGCGCCACACCACTCCGCTTTCGCGTGTGCTCCCTGCTGACAAATCAGAACTTTATACCACTTGCAATACAACCTTATATTGCTAAACACGACTAGGAATAAGTGGTAATGTTTAGTGATGCAGAACACACTCGAAGTTGGACCGAAGCTTTGAAAGATTCACCAAATTGGAATTCCCCTGCAGGACTTTGCTATGTTGTGATGAGAAAGGCAATGTGTGGTAATCCTTAATAAGTTGGATGCAGATGTACATTTTTTCTCTTTTAATACTACCCAAATCTGTGTACAGAGTAGACGAATATGAGTTTCATAGATAATGTATGGTTAGAATTCAAACGTCAACACGTTTATGAAACTGTGATGCTTTGTGTATATCAGTCGGCCGTGAAAGGTCACTCATGTGCATCTAATTACAGTTAGTTTGCTAACTAGAAGACAGATATACCAATTTTCTAGATGATTGGTTTTAACTTCCGTACGCAGTAACATTGAGGAACTATTTAACTAGTTGTTCAACGACTAACAACTGTCAACTAGTTGACAAACACCTCTTTTATGTAACTGTAGATTATACTTACAAATTTGAAATTTTGTTTTTTTACATTTTAAAAGATAGTTGTATGTTTCCTCTTTTACATTGCAATTAATAGCAATAAATTAAACTGAAACATTGTGACGGTATTGTTGTAGGAGATCAAATGCACGATATGTGCCAAATCGTTTTATTCTGCGCACAATTGAATGCCATTTGGTACAAAATTATTGTTAAAGTAAAGACATTATAATAAAAAATAGACTGTTTTACACATTCTAATCGTATTGTATTAGATATAAATCTTTCCTGAAGAAATAAAAAAAAAAACAAAAGTTCCGATTACTGTGACGTTTAAGATCTTAAATACAACACTTAGAAGATGGCCATGAGCCATGAAGCAAAACATCAGAGACACATACGAGCGTTTTCGATTTTTAAATGAAGAATAGATTTACATTGATAGAGTGTGGAGCAATATTAATTGCTGTGTGAAAGAGCCGGCTCCTACTATGCAATACAAGATCATGCTGAATGAAGACTAGCGTGAAGTGGAAGTCATTCCGCGACGACTAATGGATACATGTATGCCGTTTAAATTGCTGGTTTTCTAAAAATCTATGAATAATTTGATGTAGTAAAGTCGATACAAGGACAAATGAAAAGAAGAGCGATTGTATTGATCGGTGCAGCGAAGTAGCACCAACTATCGTTCTTGATAAATTTTTTTTTAACTTAACAAATATGTTTGTAATCTGCCCTTGCTGAATTCATTGCAATTTGATTAGTAATTGATGTTTTACTCTAATATATTTAGGGAGAATATCATATTAATTTTATTTTGTAGCACGATCGGATGAAACTTTTGATATTTTTATCACAATTGCTTTATAAAATTAAACCGCAGCAAATAAATTTCATTTTTATGTTCATTAAACCAACGTTTAATGAACCACACCAACCACACATGATACCACCTGAAGTGATGATGTAGTCTAAAGATAGTAGGTTAGTAAATACTTATTCACTCTACTTCTAAAGCCCCGACGTCATATTTAGACGTCATGGTGTTGCTACATTGTTTCTACACCGTGGTGTTTAATTCACCAATGGAATATTTTCATTAATTTTATAGTTCAAATTGATCAAATTCAAGGCGTATGGATGTACTTCTATGTAGTGTAATATCTGACGTTTATAGCGTAGTTTGCATAACATGCCAATAATATCTAATTGTATAGGGCTGCCAAAAAAGCTGTCGAATTACTTACTAAATATTTTTTCTTACTGTTACGAAAAAATATTTTGATGAGCTAAATTATAACAGAGCATAAAACGAATGCTTACTTATAAGATTATTTTAAAGTATTAGCAGATTATGTCTAAGAACATAGCAGAAGAACATAGCATACTGGATAGATTTAGATTAAATGAGTCTAGGAATCTTTTAAAAATACGGATAACTGCGTAATACAGAATTCTATCAAGTCCTCTACTACGCGGAAAAATTGTTACGCAAAAAAAAGTAATTTGTAGCGAAAAATAGATACATCGACATTGAGCGAGCGACGGAATCTAAACATAAGCCACGATACAATTTTAATCGGTCAGTGCAACAGAACTGAAAGATTTTTAAATGCCAAAAGATAACTATAGAATGAATATATTTTTTATCAATATAAAAATTACCATTGAAACAATGTGGAATTGCGTCTTCCTAAGATTTTTATTTCTTATTCATCTTGTTAAACTTGTCTACCTGGCTTACACCGTTTTCAAACAATGTCTATTACAGCATTTAAAGTCTCTCTTAGTAACTGATTAACCTTTCTGAGTACGTCAGTGGTATCATTTGATTTGCTATTTACCAAGCGCATACTAAATTAATTACCGTGAAATATGCAAGCGCACTTACAAGTTTCATGTTACAATGTACGAGTCATATACGAAGCTGTGATGTCACCTGAAACCGCCGGATGCGACGTAATCAAAACAACGCCTGCCTACGATCACGTACACCACCTTGGTATATTCTTGGTTCAACATTGTTGGACGTATTGGTCAAACATTTGGGATTTAGTTACAAACTACGCTGTTTTGACTGCGTTTTAAAATGTGAGATCGATTTGGTTCAAGGAAATCTACTTTTCTTTGTTTAACTTTTTTTTTTTTTACGTATTCGAATTTCAAACGAAATCGAATTCGAATTTTAAACTTAAGTTTGACAGAAATGCGTTGTGAAAATACTTGTACGTTTTTTATAATATTTATATTGCATTGTTTACTCGCATTGTGCTAGCGTGGTTGAGTCTAGTCGATACTTAAACCTATTTGCTATAATTTTGGTAGGCTTCGTGCCCCTTTGGTCGAGCGCGACCTGAATCACATTTTTAACTTTAAACTTCAGAAATTCACGTCAATTGTTGATGTGAGTATTCTTCCAAAATGTCTAGTGTTATTTTTCGATGTTTTCTATAAAAGCCACAACGTGATAAATCAACTTGCATGCACCGTTGTAAAATGTTTAAAAATTGTTGGCAGATATGTTTAAGATTTACAGTCCGAATGACGCAGCAAGGCGTCCCTCACGTGAACACATCGTAATAACCCACGCTATGTTTTATTGCCTTACATAATAAATAATAGGAATCGTTACACAAATCAGTAGTGCTAACAAATATGTAATTATTGACAAACACAGTCAGTTAGCACAAGAAATATATAACCATGGTAATATTTTATTAACTTTTGTATATTTACATTTTTATTTATATAATTACAATCGTACTTAAATCGTGAATCACTTTTGGTTTGCTGCTTTTTTATTCATTGAACAGCACATCTCGGTCAGGTACACATTTTTAGCGTAAACTCCGATGATTCTAAACTTCTGACTAATTTGTTATTCTCGCAAAAGTGGTCTATAGTCTTTAAACTTATTAGTTACGTTAGAATATTTTGTTAAATTCGACCACGAGTGTTAGAGTTTGTAGATAGTCTCGATTAATATGTTTTAAGTGCCGTTTAATCTATCGATTGTCATTTATCTTTTTGTAAATCATGTCAGGCGTGTTGTGAAAAATAAGAAAGATTAATTAAGGGCGCTCTAGACATCTGGATATCATCCAATGTTGCTAGCGGACATTGTAACTGCCAGTTAATTAATTGTACCCATTTGCAATGCAATTGAAAGATGCAAATTCAGTTGTTTTTGTAGAATATTATAGTTTACTTAGTTTTATTTTAGTTTCAGTAATGAAGTTAGGTTTTTAAAAAAACATTTCCTAATTAGTTCTCAATTTATTCACTTAAAAATGGTAAGTTTCGTGAAAGTCAAAGTTACCCGAAACGTTAATTCGTGAAAAGAAAACATTTCAGATCAACAACCTTTATGTCGTCTTTCTTTTAAACTATGATAATAAATTGAGTTTATTAGTCGCGTTAGTATTTGAGTCGAAGGACTTTAACCGAACGACAACAGACTGTGCCATTGTTTAGGTGCGATAAAAGGTAACATTAGAATTGTACTTTATTGCGCATTGTATCACAAATAGAGTTCTTGGAAATAATAGAATGAATTTTTCATTATCTTTCCATTTTAAACATTTCTTAGATCATCCTCAAGTGACTAACAGAATAGTGATTACGCCGGAAGCTCATAAGACGATATGGAGATATGCGTATAGGCGGACAGGTGTAGGTCACTTCTACAACAATTGCTTTTACTTCTACACCTCTTGATGGCAGCTCAAGAATGTTGCTTTATTTAAAGAAGCTACTGCACTTCTTGACAAGTTGATACTAAGTTTTTATTTGATGCGTTTATCAGTTGCTTGCAGAGATACCACCGGTATATACCTTGGTCAGAGAACACGAGGACGGGCGCGTAAGTGTCATTATGCAGCTTGTCCGTGTTGGCAGAGTCAGCACCGCGTCGCCGCGACCCTCGCAGCAGCGCGGTGAGTCTGTCGCGCATAGCCTGCGCGCGCGCACACCCGCTGCCGCCGCAGTGGCGCCGGCGCTGGGCCCAGCGAGCCAACTATTCGCCCCACTCTAAATAAATATCGAATTTCGCGGCGGCCGAGCCCGCAGCGACCGAGCTCCGATGTGATCCTTACAAATGCAACGAATCTGGCGTACAACACAACGCACCGTCGCAAACTGACTCATTCACCTTTGTCACACTCAAAATGTTTGACGGCAGCACTTTTCACGATATTTGTTTAGTATAAAATTTAATACGGCTGTTTTCACTTTCAATAAATTAAAATGTTCATTTAAAATATACTATACATTAGTACTATATATTTGATTCTATTTTTAATTATACAAGTAAAAATTGTACTTATTTTATTTCATTAAGTTTGTTTTAACTTAAACTTTAGGAGCACATTATTCCAGGTTAAGTCGGGAGTAACACAAGGGACGTAACAGTTGTCGCGGCTGTGTCGCGGGACAGACTATTCCCGGCGCGGCGCGACGCGACGGCAGCAAGCACGTGGGCGCCGCCCGCCCTCGCGCCGCGCGCCACCCGCCCTCGCGCCACCCGCCCTCGCGCCGCTCGCCGTCCGCCCACCGATCAATGGGAGCTAGTAGATTCAACACCTGAGCTTTCATAAACTACTCGCAACCACTTAGCGCATAGAGATTATCAAATTTAGCAATGCGCTTATCGCGGGAACTTTTCATGACGTATAACTATGTGCATTGTATGTAGTATGTGGAGGTAAAATGTACTGTGGTAGTTCTAGTCTAGTTCTAGTCATCTATTAAGAGAAAATAAAACCGTATCATAATAAGACATGTCCAATTAAATGACTATTTAATGCGAATTTTCTTCTTAGGTTTCTGAGAGTAAGAACAATGAGATCTATTTAGAGGCGCAATTATTTGTTTGTAGGTATTTTTATTTTTAACTTTGCAGCAAAAAATCGTGTTTCATTATTTTTAACATAAGTATGTTATCGTCAGTACGTCTGTAAATTTGAGTAAAAACGTATTCCATATCAACAGTCAGGCATTACATGTCAATGAACATGAATTATTTGTTTAAATATTTGGTTCGTAGTAAGTCTTTGAAAGAATATTGGATTTCTGTCGGATTCTCCCCACACTCATAATTGACGCATTGCTTAAATGGCGTTACAGGAAAAACTTGCGTTTATAAATTATAATATCAAAATATTACAAAGCTTTAATTTCGCCTTTATGTCCGAATTACATTTTCCTCAATTAAAACTTTTACCCATAATTAGACTATTTCATTAAACATTTTTAAATTGTTAAGTATTTTTTGACTTTAAAGAGATAGGACTTGGCACCAGCACCGTTTGGGCACAGATTTTAGGCGAGCCTGCCTACGTGCCTTCTTCCGTTACGATCTTTACTATAGATGAAACTAGGATGCAATAAAATTGTCGATAGAATGAAAATTGAATTCAAACAAGAAGGTTATTTAATTTTAGCTGAAACGCGTGCAGTAACGTGACCCGCGCCCGCGCCGATACGTAGCAATTGTTTGGCACTTATATCAATCGGCGAACGCACGCCGCCGCCGCTCCGGCCGCTTTATTATTACACAACAACGTTTCAATCGAGACATAAAGTCACTCTCATTCTAATTTGAATCTTATTTACGATCGATAAACTCTTTATCAATCGTACCATTGTTGGTATTTAAGCTTGACGTCGTATATTTGTACAAACTGTTCGTTCGTAATGAGCCGTCCAGTACCAATTACGATTCTTGACATGTCTGTTGGACTAAATTAATTTGGCTTCACAAATCAGTCTCGAATGATGTTCAAATGTTCATAAAAAATAAGTTTGATGAGCGTATATTCGTTTTAGCGAAAATGTATGCCGATATAATTGTGAATATTTCGATCCAAATTTTCAAAGATATTTGTCGCTACAATATCAAGTTACTTAAGGCGTTGAATATTTTTAATTGAAAATTATTAAACAACGCTTGATTGATTTTATCGACTAACCACGCAAAGAGTAAAAAGATAAACCACGATAGTAAGACTTATTTTCATGTTAAAGAGTTCCTTAGAGCGCTCAACAAGGAATTCATTATATTGACATTTTACTGTTCACAACACCCACGGGGAGAATTACCAAGATATCTAAATGTCAATACAATGCCAACGTAGTTAGGATTAATACAAAATCATTGTTTTCATTTCAAAAGAACTGATTGAGTTAAGTTTGTTCAAAAAACATGATTCGTTTGACTGAACCTATTAAAATTCTAAAATGTTTTGTCATGATGTTATCAATTCTTTACAAATCTATAATATTAATTTTGCAGTAACACATACATTTAATTCACATTGTCAGCATAACGCCATCAATTACATCGCAAATGAACAATGTCGGATAAATGCAACGTAATTTCTTTTTAATCGAGGCGTCATCAAATGACCTATATTCTCAGTTACTATGTTTGCAGTATTGAGTCAACTTTTTAATTAATTTGAGAATTTCAATAGTTTTTCCGTCTGAAAATCTTGTTACATTTCTGAACGAGAACGACTACGATTTCAAATAAGAGACTATCAAAGGGTCAATAGCCCTGAAACAATTTCAGAGACTACACGGCTTCTACGAATGTCCTCTGCGTCCTTCAGATGACCTTTGCAGTTCGCGTAGGGTTTTCACCCAAGTAATTGAAGAGCACAATACGAAGAAATTTATTTGATGAAATACAAAAACAATTTCATTGTAATAAAAGCGTGTCTAATATTTTTGTTGAAAACGTTTTATTTCACACTTACATACGCAAGACAATCGGCCGCTCTGTTAGCGTTTTTTGCAATTGTTCTATTATACGTTTCAGATTCAATACTCTCACTGATTCTAGATTTAGCTGCACGCAGAGTGATTATGTGATAATCTAAGGTGTCCTTTAATCATTAGTATGAAAAACTACACTAAGGTACAGCTTATCCATTAAGTAACCGAGTGCCGCAGTACTTGAAGTGTGTAAAATTTAATATAACTACAAATCAAATAATTAAACGCATTACACCCAAAGCAATTCTTCGCCATTACACCTTACGAACATCGGCAATTAATTATAAAACATAATATCTGTTGTATACTTAGAGCGTGCGCACACGTGAAATTAAACTATCGCACAACGGTTTAGTTCCGTTTTGAGCTTTTATAGTTGTGCGCAAACTACTCGATTTATACGAGTAGTTGTGCAACTAAACCGTTGAATTGTCTGTGAAACTATCGTCAATCACACCATAGTTGTGCGATAGTTTAGACAAGGTGCCCGATCTTTTGTAATAAAAAAAAAACATACAGACGAATTGAGTACCTCCTTCTTTTGGGAAGTTGACCGACTTCCCAAAAGAAGGAGGTACTATAAATAGGAATGGCGAACAATGTATTAAGGTGTACCATGATGATGATAACATTTAGCTGTACCATAGAAATATATTGAAATACATATAGTTACTTAAAACATTTTATGTAATTGACCTGTGGGAAGATTATCCAGTGAAATGTTCGTACACACCTATAGTATATTTTAAAGATACGCAGTGTATAATTAGACGCAGTCGTCAGATGTTCCGAAACTGTCCGTTTAATTACCGAAGTCCCGTGACCGGTAAAATAGGCTTTGTGTATACTAAGGCGTTACAATAAATTATAGAGATTTATTTAAAAAAACAATGAAAACACACGAAAGAGAAAGGGACAAACATAAAATATTTTTTTTCAACATCGTGATGGCAAATGTTGATATTCCGAAATAATTGTTGCGTTATAGTGAACAATGGCTCAGTATATGAGAAAATCAAGGATACGTATTTAACACATTTTACATCGAATTGGATATTAATTTGGTTCCAGATGAGTTTTCTTATTTATCGGTATAGCACTATACCTCAGTACCAATTAACACATTGATGCCAGTAATCGGAAGAACAATTAGGATGCCATTTTCTTTCAATTTACGAAGTTATCCAAGGTCACCTTGGCAAAGAGGCGAAGTAATTCGAAGGTTTCCTCCCCGTCTCACATCCAGTTAAGGCCATCTTCTAACAAATCAATAATTTTCACGCATGCGTCACAACTAGGAGCACTGGAGTGGGTGACTCTTTGACATTTTCATTGATAAAAGTTTAATTTCTTTTTAACAGACACCAATATATTTTTTTAATTAATTAAATAATGCCTCATTAAAAATTATCACTGTATATTGGTATTGTATTTATCGGGGTAATTTTAATTGGTTAATTTATTTTAATTACCCTGTTTTATGGTATAGAGCACGACCAAGTAGAAAAAAAATGTACAAAAAAAATTTCTAACATTACCCACGCCCATAGACTATTATACTATGGTCAGGCAATCTGAACATGATTACGTCAGTAGGAATTACACAATGACAAGCGTTGGAGAAAAGATTTAAGTACTACGAAATTCTACAGTACTTTAATTCCTTATCACTAGTCACTAGGACTGCTACCTCATATTCGGCTACGAATTTTCTTCGTGCTCCAACGAGTCAAGTGACAAGTCGTTCGTTTTTTTTGTCGCCAGTATTCGAATCTACATTTATTGACAGCCCTAGTTGTGACCTTGAAGCGTTACGTTGCGTTAGTTCATACTCCATACAATACTTCCACGATAGTAATGCTGTCAGTCTTTTTGTTCCGATTTCATGCTTGTTTTGGTCGGAGTTTTAACACATATTAAGGTCGTGGTACTATTCCCCGATATTATTTGGTATTAAAAAGGTTAAGGAATCCTTATTAAAGAATAACAGTGTTACAGAAATATTATTAAATCAAGGGGCATTATAATTATTACAAGTATAAAGTTATTGATGCCTATACGAGGATAGAGACATGTAGAAGTTATACGGATTATGTCATATACAATCCATGGTCACCAGTAGTTAGCAGTTGATAAATTTTAAAAATATTTAGATATGTTGTAATTGAAAAACCGTTTACCGTTGAAAACTTACGCATTATTAACTCTGCACTTTGACTTTTAACAGACTGGACCTGACAAGTGCGCTACACCCTCTGTCAAAAACAAAACTGACAATCATTCGTACGATAAGTTAACGAACCAAGATGTGAAGAATCATTTCGAACTCGCTTGCTTGTGAGTTCGTTTTGTTTCTGTAAATTTTTATGTCAGTATTGGTTCGCAAAGACGTTTCAATTACTTGTCAGATATATGGACATGTCCAATTGTGATATTTATCTCAGTCCATTTCACTATAGTCGAAGAAGGATCATATCTAATCTCTATTACTCTTAAAGGACTTTAACACTATGAAGTACACCGATGTGACTCACTTTATGACGATACTTTTATTGCAGATATTACGATTTTAAGTACTGCAGAATACGTAGACATGAAATGTATTTATTGATACCCTAAATAATAAGATTTGTTAGAACGGAATTTTAAATTGTAAGAGAAATCCAAAACAAAGGATGTTCACAGTTAATGTTCTGCTGGTGGTTTTTGCACAGAATAATTCTTCCTTTTAGTTAACAACTAGCCTTTTCCCATGCGATATTTCACACTATCTCTATGCCAAATTTCATCCATATTTGTCCGTTTTGGAGTTACCTTCTAACAAACGTCCATCCATCCAAACTTTCGCATTTATAAAATTTATCAGTCTGCTTCGTAACGGAATTTAATACTTCGTATGTAACGTAAAAAGGTTTTAAAAAGTAGTATTAAAACCGCTTCCTTAACTTCTCTACGATTTATGGTATCGAGGGGGAATCTTCAAAAGGTATCATGCCTTCTGGGGGAAAGACATGGTTTTTTGAGGGTTGACACATTTAAACACCCTAGGTGGCCGTCCCCGACTGCGTCCTGGGATGTCCAAAAGAATGCACCGTGACTTAAACCTTCTAGCACTAACTCAGAATTCGAACCGACACTCTTCTGCGTGCATATACTTCATTTTAACTACTGCATATGCCTCAATTTTAACTACTCCACTCATAGAAACGAAGTTCTTTCAGTGACCTAATTGATTGTATGCTTTGAAAGATTATACAAAGAACTGTTTATAGATTACGTTTATTAGTTTAGCACTTAGTATCGAAATTTGAGTGTTATTATCGCAATTTCCCTTTCATACATGTCATACGTTGATAATTCGACGGAAGGCGAATAAAATTGTATATGCGAGAATTGTAAATAAATTACTCATCAAATAGTAAACAATACCATTTTCATAAATAGATACATAAGTGAAATTATTTGGTACTCGTTTAATTTGTATACCACTTTTACGGTTTCTGTTCCGATAAATGTAGATATTATTCTCATATAGCAAATACTTCAATATAAATCATTTTTTAAATGTATATTGAATTGCACTACATAAGTTGAGGGTCAGACGTATGGAATGTCTCAATCGGTTTGTGGTTCTTATCTCAGGAAACTCTAAACAAGGTATTGTTTTGGCTTAGTCTGCAACGAAGCGTCGTCGGTAATGCCACCGCCATTTTGTATTCGACATGTTATAAAGTTACATTTTAAATAACAATCATCACTACAAGCGTTAAGTGAATAAACAAAATGTTTTAAATCGTGCAAAAACGACTTACAATAATGCTTCGCACGTAAAATAATACCTTTCTTTTCGAAAATATAAATAACTTATTTGGTACAAATGATTTTATAGCTTCTTATTGTTTCGGAGTGTATTCAAAATATCGTCCATAACCGTTATAAACCTACAACCGATTTGCAGAATACGGGACATTCAAAGAGAATATGGGGCATTCAAACGAGACGTGACAAACGATCGTGTCCCAATTTTCAAATGTTTAAACTACTTCAATCCAAAGACATAACATACCTACATGACCAATATACGGGACATTACGAACCTAACCTTTAAAAACAATTTCAATTCAATGATAGAGATTTTTAGTAGGAGTTTTGTTCAACTATTATAATTCCCCATATTATTTCATCAATCACAGCATTTAAAAAACATTCAGACGAATTGGGAATCTTCTCATTTTTGAAGTCGGTTAAAAAAATCTCATATCGATATAATCAAGCGTAGACATAAACATAAAAATGAAGGCATTCGTCACTGATTGGTTCAATGACATCGGCAGTCAGAGACTGTAGAACAGAGCTCTCAATTCAAGCACATCTGAATGCTGTCATTTCCCTTGAACCTCTATCGTATCAGTTTTTATGCTTCAGAGATAAATCAAATTAAATATCTCTGTACACCAAGAAAGTTATTGCTCAGTGTTTTGCACAGATTTGCACAATACTAGGACTTTGTTCCAATGAGCATAAATTAACTACAAAATAATTACAAATTCTGTAAAGACAAATTTCACTTTACTCCTAATCCATATCTTACAATTTTACTTGATTTTATCTTAATTTTCTCACAAATGCGATATTTGGTTATTACGAAAAATGAAAAATTGGAGTGTTTCCCGGTAGGCCAACTGATTGACAGGCCGGACGGTCTAACTGGAACCATCCAAATAATTTGAGCGGCTATCTAAGGAAAGTGATATTAGTATATTTCTTTTAAAAGACTTTCATTGAATTTATACGAAGGATATACAAATATTAGACTTAAATGTAAGACTTCAGAAATTATACGGAACATTTAAATTGAGATGAAGTTGTATAAGAAGTCATTCTGTTCTCAAACTATGACAATTAATGTCTATCACTGGGACGATGCTACTTATTAACCACTTTATTTAAAGTACTTACGCGGAGTATTTAAAGTGTAATTGACGTCTCTTTAATACCCCATTGTCAGCTCTGAAATAATTTTAACTTTTTTAATATCGAAATATCATCAACTGTAAACTTTCGTTAAAGTAATATAAAAAAGTTCGTCTAAAATAGAATTCTCTA
>DVQG01000834.1:0-12712 GCA_018231605.1 Papilio ambrax
ATCGTGGTAAGAAACCCGTATCTTACGAACATTATATTTGTAAAAACCACGACAGCTTAACGTTACATATATGACAAGACTTTCCTTTGACCACTGGTAAAAATTGATGATAAAATAGAATTAGACCCATTGCACAGATAATGTTAACAGAATATCTTTAATAACCTCAATGTTTTAGAATCAAAGATTGGAATATTTTTACTACAAACTTCCTAACTTTTTTCTAAGTTTATTCGATGACTGAATATAAAAAGGGTGGTATTTCCTCTATAGTTCATAACTTGCTTTGTTTGTATCACCCTAAGGAAGTTCTGATTTCCAACCATAATACTCTAACACGTAAATCCTTAATACTAACTATATGGCTCTTATTTAGGATATTTGTGCTCTGTACTCTTTCTAGTCACAGGTACTAATCCAAAGCCACGAAAAAAGAACCGTAAAAGCTTTAGCATCAATCGTTGAGTAACATTATGTGTATTAATGGATGAGCCGATAAAACGTGATAGCTCCGTCAATGTCACATGAAAAGACAACTTAATCTCTGCCTATACCACTTCACGATAGTCGTTATTGGTTTTATTTTAAAAATCGATATAACTCATCAGGGTCAATGAAATTGTCTTATTTATGATATCCTAGTTTCTAACTGCAATAAAATTAAGATATTTTTATAGTTTCATTCAAGACATATTGTCGATAAACGAAAATCAGGTTTGTCAATCATTTATCGGGCCTCTTTAGTCACCAAGAGATCGTAGGACAGTCAGGGCCGAAATGAAAAAAGCTGGCTAGAGACGGCGGCGAGCGTTGACCTGTTGATGTTTACTGTCCTTGGTGGGCGCTCGGCTCGCGGCAGCCTGCGCCCGGTGACGTCACCGCTGAGGTACCGATGGGTTTCAGCACACGCCGTCGCGCCGCGGATTCCCTATTCCTATTCTTTTATATATTACCATCGATATTTCACAGACAATTTTAAAGACTATTTTTTTATGCTTATTACTTTAATGCAAAAAATATAATAACAATTGCTAGTAATAGCAGTTTTTTTTTTTAATTAGCATAGTTACAAAACTAGCTCAGTAATCTTACAATACTTAATGGAAACTTATAAAACATAATTCAAATAAATATTAAATTCACCTAAACTATGAAGTTTTACAGTGCCTATAATTATTCGACTAGAAAACCTGAGCTATGTGGTTTGTAAGAAGGATGTCCTTAATTTGGACAAAGACGAGACAATACTAGTCTTGTGACACAACGAGACTAATCTAAAGATGGAATAAAACTTGTACGATCTATACTCAGCAAGCATCATAAGGTGTCAGAGATTGTGAGGAAAATTCCAAAATCAAACTTGGCCAAGGGCGCCCGCAACTCTAGGCGCCGTATAGCAAAATGTATGGCTGACTAAAAAATTACAAATACATCAATCAGATAATGTTTTGTACATTATGCTGTCTCGTACGATATCTTTAGGTTTATAGAATTTACTTATAGATAAAGACAGATATAAAAATAATTAAAATTCTGTCACACCGCGCACAATAATGAGTTCGTTGACTCCAGACCATCCGGCGCTCAATGAGAACGCAAGAATTTAAGCAAATACAATCATATGACGTAATGTACAGTCGCCGACAGATGGATCTGAACGTCTCACATGCATATAATGTTGATGAACGTAGAGTCTGCAAATTTCAATAAAATACTTAGATTTTGTTATTTAAGTATACTGCAACACAACACAGTTGTCTATAACGTGTATCAACAACATAATGGTGCCGATTTCAAGTTCTCTTGTCTCTATTGAATTATACTTGATAGACAGAGATAGATTTCGATATTCGCATTTCACCAAGCTACCACCTAGCAACTAGCCGTTATCAAAGAAACTAGACAATTTAATTTTGAAAGTCTAATCTAATTTCTAACCGACATGAGTTGTATTGATTTTAAGTTTTGTCTTAAATTTGCATTACTTTACGATATAGTAGAGGTACAGTCCGCGTTAAAATAAAAATCTCAAAATTCCTTTCAGAATCTATACGGCGAGTATACTTTGTTCAAATGAATTGCACTATTGAATTTATTGTAGTGATTTAATAATAGGCGTGACAAATCTTGTTAAATAGAATCGTAGCTCCGTTTTGATGAGACGAGCCACGAGTGATCTTACTCGTGCAGGTGTAATTTATTTCACAACAAGTCATGATAGCCTGGTAATAGAATGGCCTGATTTAAAATATAAGATAAAATTATTACTGCGAAATCATTAATGTGCTTGTTTTAAAACTGATAAATATACTTAACTTTAACTAAATACGGCTCTTTATTGAAATTGAAATGTAAAGTGTCGAAGTTGACGAAAAATCAACATTTTGTACAAATTGTTATGTGAAGCTTGAAGAAATCTCTGCTCGGCAGTGCCATGATGTCATTGCGATACAATTTCAAAAATGACACTTTTTATGTTCTTGCTTCGCTGCCGTTTTTTGTCGTATTCTACTTATCTTATTTTTTCGCTTTGGAATATTCTTAGATACGACCGTCGTTTGCGATTCACGTTAACGTTATCCATTGTGCGTTTTAAAAGAAAAGTTGGTTGATAAAGTACATAACAGGTCTTTCTATTATCTATTCTTGTGGACGTTAGGAAAAAGTGTATGTCGTTGCGGTTGCGAGATGAATTCGCACGTCCTGTGGGAGCATTGCGGGACGTGGGAGTGGTACTGGACTCAGCTGGTACTTCCACATAGTTGCGATCGGCGTTGTCTCACAGTTTTTGCGGCGCCGAAGGTCGGTCGAGGCGAGCAGCGCTCGGTTTAGCTGGCACGGCATACCAGTCTCTATGAATGAATAGTCGCTCGACTGGTCGTGCACACCGCACACTGACGCGCCTTCCGATTAATTTGACAACAAACACTTAAGTTGGCGAAAACCGGAATGATAGCCAGCGGCCCCGTGGGAACCGGCGAATCATTTTCCTCAGTTTATTGTCTTCTCCGCGAACTCGTGGCGTACTGACGGTTCCGAGCGTTATCTGTTAGTAAAATTCCTTATATCCTTTCCCTTACTATTATAAAAATTTGCAAACAGAAAATGTACACCTTACTATTCATAGTAAACAAGAGATAGCAAATGATATGTAATAAAGAGGATTTTAATAGCGTTACTATAACCATCGGTGACGTCACTAAAACTTTTGTATCTATAATATATTTGATCTAAGACCATTATTTAGTCTTTGTCCTAAATAGTAGAATATCTTTTCGAAGGTTCTATATTCATTCTTAAACAATGTCATCATAATTTATTGACCATCACATCGAGAACCGGAAGTGTGATCATTTATTCATCACGTAAAACCTTCATTCTATAGACTTGACCTTGACTAGCAGTTATGATGATTAAATCATTGATATTTCGCATAAGTTATTCATAAAACGTTCACATAGTTATAAAACTATGACCAACTTATAAAAAGTTATCTTTGCCATAAAACGTTTGCGCATTGTCCTACAATTTCAACCTAAATACACAGTTTGGAACTTTGAAAGGACTATTGTCTAAAATATAGAAACTTTTAGACTTGAGTCAATCAATTAATTAAATATGTGATCTAATTTAAGCATAGATTACTTCAAACGTTAAGTAGCAATTAATGCTCAGAATGAAAATACAGAAAGATCCTTTGTGCGGTTTAGTCCAATGTAAAGATTAGCATTAATTAAACTTTAGCATTAAAATATTTTTGCATGAGTGGCAATTTTTATACAATTGTTATAAAACAACTGTTATGACATCATAAGGAATTTTTTGTGTTTATTATAAATACGGGCATATCAGCAGCGACAATAAATATTACAAATAAATACAAATGCTTGAGGTAAAATTCACAATATCGTTCGTGGTCTTTGAATAATATCACATGAACATCAAAAGAAAACATTTTTGTAAAATTGTTTGTGCAAAATATTGCAATGAACTGAATATTGGCTTACTTATCCTTTTTGTTATTTTTTATAAACATTCTCACTCTTCCTATATCTTGTATCTCATATTGTAGTGGGGACAGCTTCCTTTGTTAATTTCGACCACTTCGCTTTTTCCTTGACATCCCGATCTGGATTTTGGCACTCGCCCATGTCTTTCAGCACATCTTTACGCCTGGTTTTGGATCTGCCCCTAACTTTTCGATTGTTACCTATTATGATATTGAAATTTCGAAAATTTTCGTGCTTTATTAAAATATTTTCGTACTGTTCGAGATTTCATTATCTCCTATTACAATTTAAATTGGACCAAACACCTGTGAAACGTGTATGAATTAGTCTTTCAAGTATATAAAGTAAAAAACGCCGACAGTTACAGTTTCAACTAGGCCACGAGGCCGTCATATATTAAAATATATATACCATTTCTAGCATTTTTAACAAGCTGTAAATATATTAAATCTGCAAAAACGTACATGAATGCATTTACAGGTATGCATTCCAAAGTGTAGATGTAATTTTAAACGCGTTTCCATTGTTGAAACACAGAAAAAAATGTATATGTTTTTGAAATCACTGTTTCTCCGTTTTAATTTTAGTTACTTATATTTTCTATTTCAAAATTAAATAGTCTTGCCGATTCTTGTTTCACTTATCACTTACAGTACCAAACAAACGTACGTAGCTTACGATCAACTTCTCATTTAATCACAATTTCAATCAGGTAATTAATAAGTATCTAGTGTGTTCTATATAAAGTGCGGCTCTCGATTGCCTGGGTAAATATCAATGAAACTCAAGAGTTGCATCCAAGCATTCACTGGTCGGTTATAAAAAGTAGTAAAAGCGGACATTGCTCAACGGAATTAGTTTTTATTTAGTCCACTAAGAAGTATCAAGTATGAATTACTGAATACATAATGTTGCCTGTCACTCGACACTTACCAGTTTTACTGCAACATATAAGTTGAGCTAGTCAGACTTTTTATAAGTGTACAGTCGCGTTCACTGTCGATAAACAACTAGCGAAAATTGTTAGAACGTTGTGGAGACCTTGAAAGATTGGAAATTCGAAAATGTTTAAAAAAAGTGCTTCCAATACTACACAATAGTCAGTGGTAGGTGAATAGTTATTCGAAAGGAGGTGAAGTTTACGTCTCAGTAAAGAATGGATCATTATTCTTTAAAAAGAATAACCGCCAGTGGGGGCAATTGTACATTAAGTTAAGATCTAATAGTGTGTGTCCCAAGTGATAATTATGTTTCTTTGAATGCTTGTCTAAGCAAATATTCAGCTGTTTTGCTAAGATCCCTGAATTGGACATTTTATGTCTTTTCAGTTCTAGTTTAGAGTACACAAAATGTGTAAAAGGACCATATTTTATTAGCAGGTGTGTTAAGCAAATTATTTTAATTACATTTTTCCACCTGCTAACGAAGGAATACATTACAGTAATTAATTATAAAATTGGAGACATAGAATTAGGTGACGCTGTGTTGTAACATGACAAATTGATGTGTAATTTTTGTGTGATTGCTATCATTCGCTCTACCTTGATAAAAATTACCACATACTCACAAGTTTTGACGTTTGAGGAACTGAACATTAATATAAGTATGTAAATGGTTTTTTGTGTATGACATTTAATTATCGACTGCTTTGTCTCGATATATTTTTAGTGGAGATTACAATAAAATCTACACTATTTTCTCCTTCAAGTAAATCAAGAAAGAATCAAAACAATATTAGATTTAAATGACTATGGACCGGCAGTCAATGACTTGTATATTGCTCTACATATGTTATGTTACGTCACGTTAAGTCCCACAGATTATATACAAACTAAAGCACTATTCTGGTAACAAGATGTTATTGTACAGTTGATAGCTTGACTGCCAACTTGCCCCCAGCGGTTGGCCCTGAACCCGGAGGATTGTGTTTACCTAGCGGGCATTGGGGCCCACTATTTCGGCAGATGGTCGCTAAAACGTCCACCGATAACCGCGATAGTACAAAAAACTTGCTGGATTGTCGCGCGTGTATGTGCTGTGCTATTTCGCAAAGTACTAACGTTTACCATAACGTAGTAGATATTAATCTGTATTCAAGAAATTATTATTTTTAACTCATGGTTATGTTTATTTCTTTCTCCTAATTTTATTTTAACTTTCTCTTATAGTTGTCTATGGTATGTAATTTAAATGTACTATATAATTATTTTATCTATGTATCAGGGGTGGAGAATTTCTTTACGTACACATATTCTCGATTAATAAATAGGACAGCGCTCACTTTAATATATCGAGTAGACCTGTTGGTTAAGAAGGCATCGTGTTACAATGAATTGAGTATTGACGCAATACGCATTTAGAAGATATTACACAGAGCATGTGTTGTGGTGTATTGCAGTTTTGTCCGAAGTCTAAAATTCCTTCTAAATGTGCAATCTTACTAATCTTCCTAATATTATAAATGCGAAAGTTTAGATGGATGGCTGGATGTTTGTTAGAGTTTGCAGCGTAAACCGCTGAACGGATCTCGATGAAATTTGGCATAAACGTAGAAGATAGTCGAGAAGAACTCATAGGCTACTCGATTTTTTATTAATTCCACGCGGGCGAAGTCGTGGGCGAAAGCTAGTTTGCATATAAAAACGGAATGTGTTTCGATTTAACTTTTTTTTAAATTTAATTAAATTAATTTTTTTCATTATCTTTATCATAAAAAGTTTACTTCAGTATTTCGCCTTGTAACCTAAAATGCTGAGTAAAAGAAATCAGTTCACATGATTGTTTAGCATAATTAGGTAAAAATATACCAAATCTTTTTATGTAACATCACATATATTCGTACCAGAACGGTGGGAAGATACACCGTGAAAGCATTTAAATGTAATCCCAAATAGACGTTATCGGCTCGCGCCGGTGCAGGCGCCCAGCACCTAGGGCTGCTAACACTTTGAGTTTAACCAAAACACCATGGATTTGTGTGAGGATCTGGGTGGTTTATGTAATAAACGCGACTAAATGTAACTTCTTTTCATCATATACCAAGAAGTCAAGGGTTGACATGCCATGGTTTTCATTTTCGCAGCCATTGTTCAGATTTATCTGGAAGTTGGCAGCCCTATTTGTACCGCCCAAATACTAATAAAACCAGTTCGAATCGGTTCGTCGAATGGCCTCTATTTCGAGAACACCCGCCGAGTCCTTATCGGGTCGCTGCCGCTACGACATACGCCGCGGAGCCTTGCGCCCTCCACCCTTGAGGTACCCCAGTAAATCTAGACCTAAACATAGTCTATATAGAAATTCAGTCCTATTTGTTACTTTTGAATATTACCACCTAGAAAATATTTTTGGTCAAATTCCATTTCAACTTGACAGATGAGATAGTCAATGAAAAGTGCGATATTCTTTTTAACTTTTGCTTTTTAGTTATTTTTCAATACCAAATGTGATACATAAAATGTATTGTTTATTTTTTTATATGAAGAATAGTCGGTGGTACATTCGGCGGTTTATGGGCAGTTGCGGATTCGCCTTGAGCCACGGCGAGCAATGACTCGCGGGCCTTGAGTGCCAGGCACAAAATGCGGGCCTCACAGTCTCGCCGCCTTACTCGTCTCTATTCTACCTATACTCTATTTTTAATACACCAACGGCGTAGACGCTTTGTAACTTTTTACGACATAACATTTGCAGTAATTTTTCATTTATAATCTGTAAAAGAGAATTTTATGTAAATTTATGGTAATTGTATATACAATTAAATGTAATGAGTATATTTTCTTTTTCATTATTAACATTTTGATCGTGTAATCGCTTATCTTTGAAATCGAAATTCATCAAAAACATTTACATATTTAAAGATATCAAATTAACTTGCATAGTTAAGCTATATTATGACGTAATATAGCATTGAACATACTTACATATGGTATAGATATTTGTCTGCATCAATGCAACTTCCTGTTCATGATTTTCCTCTGACCGTGTTCCTACTGACAAAACGTACGTACAAAACACATGTCAGTTTTTAATAACTAACTTACATAATTGTTTGTATTATCTTGACGTTTAAATATAGAAAATTAGAAATAAAAAATAGATCACAGCGTCGTGGAGGTGTTTATTTTTAGCTACTAACTAATTATCTTTAGTGGCGCCATATTGTTCATAGACATTTCAATATGTCTGTTGTATAAATTTGTACATTGTATTATGATAACAACTGTTATTCCACTGTCCTTCACTTCTAGAAAATACTGTCGTCCTTTTTCTTCGCTAAGAAATAACAGCGATAGCAATAATTTTGTAGGCATTTCAGCAGTGAAACTGATGATAACATATAGCAATATGTGTAAATTATTTGCAGGGCTGTTATCATTGTCGATGTCGGTCAAATAAGCGACTGAAATGGGGGCGTTATCGCTTCGCCATACACATTCCATAAGCCACGCCATGTCCTGTGTCACTGATGCTAATCTCAATTTATACTGAAAGTGTCATTTAATAGCTTGGATATACTTGTTTTCACATATTTATTGCAAATTTATTTGATATATAATGTTTATAAATTTTTATGACTTTCTTTTTGGTTTAGCTTTTAAACATATTCGTATTAACTAGTATAATTTAGGTTTAACTATGCCAGAATTATTAATGAAATTTTACAAAAGCGTTATTCACTTCTTTTCGGTAACTGAAGTGACTTACGAATTTAATGTGTATTAACATACTACCGTTATTCGATACATTCTTTTAAAGGGTCATTGCGTTTTCACTGTTTTGTCAGAATGCCAAAAAAAAACAAAAATTGACTATGCACCGCACGCAGCTACACGTTGTATACAATGTTTCAAGTGCCAAGATGAGTCATTAAGGTGGTTGAGTTTATCAACATTGCATGTAATGAATCAGTGTGAACCCTTCATTACTTTGTGACATATAACAATAGTGAAGGAAGACGGCGACACAATTATTAAAACGGCTTTAACTTGAATAAATAATGTTTTGTAAATTTTAGATACACTTTGCTATAATGCACTACAGAAATCTTCAACGACAGTGCTTGACAGTGCAAATGCTTAGGCAATTTTACAATTTTTTGTCCGTTTGAACATAAATCAATGAAGGAAAGGAGTGATTCGCGAAATGTAATGATATCAATAGAGAGTTTATTGACCGAAAACCCGGAGTGAAGTTCGACAAGCACTATTTCCTGTGGGGTTAGGGGAGCGGCCGCGGCGGGCGCCGGGTTGCCTGCGGCGGGGGGCGGAGGAGGGCGACGGGTGCCGGCGGTCAGTTCGCACGCTCCTGCAATGAGTTTTAATTGAGTCTGACCGCAGGAAGCTTCGGCCACGGTCGCTGTGTAGGGTAACCTTCATTTACACAACTTTAAGATACGACGACATGTGTTTTTTGAATTGGTATTGAATTAACGACGTAAGACAAAAGCCCTACTTTCGTGGTTTAAAAAGAAAAAAGTAAGAAAAAGATACTAAATCTATTAAGTACCTTATCGTTTTCATTTGTTTAAGATCACAGAATAATAAGATTTGAAGGCAAAAGTAATCGGCGCCACTTATTAGTGGCGTTACTCTTATTAACATATTTGTTATTCTAAAAATGTATTAATATTGTGTTTTCGAGTATTTCCTGTATACTATTAATATTTTAATGCCACCTTACAATTCAATAGACGGATTGTCTCAATAGTCATTGATATTCATACGAAAAAGTAAACAATGTACAAATGAAATAGACAACGTGAGCAACGACGTGCGAATTTTAAATGGAATATTTCAAAATCGAATTTTATAAGACCGTTAATTCCAAAAAAAATATTTTGACGCTTACTATAAAGCGTGGCCTAATAACAAGTTCCTATAGAGGGATTAAAAAAGAAAACTAACTATTTTTCTGTGCGGTAAGGTAAAATATGCAGCAAGGAACATTAGTTTCTTAACTCTTTATGAAAGAAATCATTTTATAGCTAAATTCATTTTGCAAATAAACATTTTTTTAGAGAATTAATAAAATTTTTCAAAATCAGGATACTATTAAGTAATTTTATACATATTAAACGTCTAAGACCGTTATTCCCGGATACACTGAAAATGCCACTAAATAAATAAGTGTACATAAAATACAAAACACGTATTCGTTAACAACATCTTTATGTACCTACAGGTTCCAATTTTCGTTGGAATTGCTAAAAAACAGTGTTTCGGAATTACACAAATCTGTAGACGTACAAAAAACCAATCTCTGTGGAACAAGAAATGAACATAACTGTTGGCGCTGTCGTTAGGCGAGCGGCCGTCGACTGCTCGGTGCGAGTGCTACGTTCCCAATTTGAATGTTTCATTTTTATTTCAAAGAAACACTACAGCATTTAGTTAATAAAGATGGAACAAGTATGCTAAAAAGATATCGCTCCTTACAATACTGTTATAAATAAAACCTTTTCGACAATATACATTTATAAAAGAAGAATGTAATACAAAATAAAATACTACGATGGAGAAATAAAATGAATTCGGCACTGACCCAAATATAAAATCTAAATGTTATTTTTCGAAGTCTTAATAGGAATTCCTGTAAAAATGGTATTTATGGAAACACTACAACTGCGAGTAAGTGACGGCTGGCGAGTTGCGTATGTCAACTTCGTACAAATTACTTTGTTTATTGCCTCTCATTGAAAAGTTCGCCTGAGCTTAGCATCTGCTGACCGTCTTCTGAATGAGAGAATACTGATGACGTCACCAGTTCTTTAAACACGTTCCATTTAATTATCGATTCCAGTAAAATACACATTTTTTAAATAATTTTTGATTTGGTTGTCATTTATGACTTTTTTTCTGTTGATAATTTTAACAGGCATTGTAAGGACACGTATTCTTTCTCGGTATCTACAGGTATGTATGTATCGAAGGCCGCGGCCATGTTTCGTCGCCTCTCGGCACTAATTCGAGACACGATCGCGCCCGGAGCACTCGATGTCCATCACTAAACATTTAGAACGTTGATGGCCTCATTTTGCTCCTAATTTTGGTGGACCGTCCTAATTCGTGTTTTTAACACCGGTTTGTTTTAAATAAAAAAAACTACGGTTTCTTTTATTTTTAAAAGAAAACAAGATGTTTTAAAAATGTTGTTATTGTGACATTTTGTGTATTTATTATATTGATTCGATATTATTTCATAAACCTTTAATCCAGGGCGAGATAGGGTTTTTCAATACCATTTTATGCCCAAATGGAATAATGGATATTATACTTTACATTAATTCCTTTTGACAATTTCTTGTATGAAAAACATTTGAAATGTTTTTTTTCAATTTGGGAGTCGTTTTTATTATGGTACACTTCGACCACCGTTTTGTCCTCAAGTTATCATGAAATCAGATCAGAAAGTGTATTGCAACCGTACTTAATTCATATTTATATAATTTTTATGAACGGCGTGTGTTTTAAGAACTTGCATTTATTTTAATTCTCATTTACTTCCAAGCAATTTTACGTTTAAGGAATTTGAACTGATTCGTTTTATTACATTCACATTATGTTCTATACGAGTAGCCGACCCATCACTGCGGATACACATGTAAAAAGGAATTTTGTCAACCCTTTTCATTCTCTATAAAAAACCGAGATATTAATATATTTTCTTACGTACTATGGTAGTGAAACCTCACGGTTGGAAGTAAGTACAATCATGGCAATCCTCTGTGTTCCATTTACAGAAAATTTCTTTCTTGCCACGAGACAAACTCTACCAATTAGGTAGCGATTTGTTGCGCAACGGACGGCATAATAACGAAAAGCAATTAACCGTGTACCACTGGCCGACCTTTTTTTGTTCCGACACAAAAAGGTCGCACCTTATGGTTTTTGGTCCACGTCGTCGTTTCAATGCATCCCAAACGTTCACGCGACTTTAGCTTTGAAGGTAGAAAACCGCCAAATTGCCTGACTGTACGTCGCGACAAACATTCTCATTACATCTGAACATTGACACATGAAGGGTCCACTGGCCCCAGACGACTGCTCCGAGTCGTGACAACCGTTTGTTAAACTAATACAATACAAAAAGAACATCACCATTACCTTTGTCTACTCTTTATTGACTTGAGCAATTTGCACGACTTGCTAGAATTTCTCTTACGGTCTGACAATACTTGTACTGACCATTTTATTTCCGCCTTTAAATCTGTCCAAAAAAGTTAAGGATTGACACGTTCTATTTGACAAAGACTGGTCGCCATTTTTTTTATTTTGTTAAAATGGCTAGTAATTTTTTTATTGATATGTTTCATTTGAATTAAAACAAGAGTGTTTTTATATGGAACAATCTCTTTTTTTATAAATAAAAACGTATTATTTTTTTTTCAAACTGCATTTCATGACTGGAAATTAGTCTGTAATTTACATTTCTCTGTGAATTAAACCATGACCTGATTTGTAGTATTAGAAAGGTTTTTTTTTGAGAAATACACTAAATGAGATATACATACATACTGTTAGAACTTTAAATCAAGTACAATGTTAGTGTATCAAAAAAAATAGCGTAGTCCATTCTTGTTAATTTTAATTACACTAAAATTAAACATACATCTATACTATTATAATAAAGCGTAAACACACACCTATTTGTTGCCTAAGATGTCAGCAATTACAGCATATTTTGGAATAATTCTTTTTTTA
>DVQG01000835.1:0-12709 GCA_018231605.1 Papilio ambrax
AACCGTGATATTCGGATAATTGCAGATATAAATGTACGCACCTAGTCATTAACTGACACAGATATCAACTAGCGCAAACACATAATTGGGTTTCGTTTAATCTTTTTTTTATACCAGTAAAGGTGTAAAATAACGTAGATTAGGTGTTTTAATACTGTATTCCGTATACCAATGTCCATGGCCAGTGGCCGCGCATCTTTTCGCTCGCTTTCACCGACATTGACGTTTCTCCTGAGTAGACTCGGCCCCCGCTCTCTGTGGCCACTTCACGTTTATGCAATGCAAGTTTGCAGTATTATGCGGCGTTATGTAATTGATCGTGTCCCGAAAGCGATGGAGTGTACCGTTTGCATGACGGAGGTCGTTATGACCTCGAGAAAGCTAGGCTAGTGCACCCGGAGACACGCGCTTCAAGACGACTCGTTTACGACAGCTGGCTCGATTTAAGCTAAGATAACGGATGTTGTTGATGACATTGTTGAGCAACATTACTGGTCTAATAAAAGCTTAGTAAAATATGAGTAGTGAATATATTAACTTACATTTTCAGTAGAGATTCCATCTTTTTCTCCATTGTGAATAAGGAATCAGATGGTTGCGAGGTGAGCACCTTGCAGAAGGTGTACTTGGCGCACTGAGAGTCGCGCCAGTCGGTGTGTCGCACGAGGTTCATGGCGGCTGCAGTGAGGCTGGAGGAGCCGATCGGAGCATCCAGGTTCTGCAGATCCTCCGGCATATCCTCCGACAGCGCTCGCTTCACGCTGCGTCTTAGCCGTGGCTGAACGACCGGGACACTCATCGCGTACGGCGCTCTCAGGAAACCCAGCAAGTCGCGTTTCGCGCGCCCGCCATCTCCCTCGGGCGACATTACCACGTAAACGTTTTCACTGGGCATCTTGTAATTATCGTCGAAGAACTTCTGTGTACTTAATATTTGTCTATCGATGTCAAAGGGCGCCCCCATGAAGGCACGCTTATGTTCCTTTTCCAACTCGTCTTCGTCTGCGTCGCCGCCAGTGGCGCTCCTCATCAGGTTGGCATCGAGCAGCCTGCCCATCGCGACGGCGCCCAGACCGAGCGCCGCGCCACCCGCCATGAGCCCTAGCGCAGGCAGCATGGCGGGCGCACCAGAGGCCGCCGCGGCTGCGACGCCTATTTTGTCCTGGGCGTATCTTTGGCTTTGAATCGAGTTCGACGGATAGAGACCCAAATTGTGGGAAATTTTATGCGTTGCCTCGACGATCGGTTCTAGGACGGGCTGTGTGACTTTCGCGATGGGGTCAATGATGGGCCGCGTCAGCGACTGCATCGTTTGACTCGCGGTGTTAATAGTATCCTTCATGGAGTCTGTGAATCTTTTCCACAGAGAGGGTTCGGGCATACGTTTTACATATCCGTAAGTGTAAGGGTACTTCGGACTGGGATTGCGTTCATAGTAAGAGAACTTGTTGTATTCGTCCTCATAGTATCTATTGCCGGAGGGTATTTTGCTCTGGGAGCGCTGTTGGGTGTAGCCGATGGGTTCCATGGGATACGGGTGGGCGCTCTTCGGGACACTTGTGTAATATTTCACTTTCCTGGGCATAGTGTCGTAGTTGTCGAGGCCGTCGCGTGTCGCCTTGGCCGGCTGCACGCCGAGTTCGGGGTGGGCGTATTGTAAAACGGGATTTCTTTCGTCAAAACTTATTTTGGAATTTTTAGGCGTATAAGCTATTGAGTTGGGAAAATTAACATCTCCTGGATGTTGGAGCATTCGTCTTTGAATGTGATTTTCCGAGTAGTCCAGGTCCCCGTGCGCCCGCGAGCTGCGCCCACTGAAGTAGTCGCGCTTCGATTCCTGTTCGTTGATCTGCTTGATGTATTCGATAAGCTTTGAGTTTGCCACTTTCGAATTATCGGCTTTGGTGAAGGGACCGTAGTTGGATTTCAAATAATGACTATCTTTTTTTTGTTTATACGCGTAATTTGGACTATTATTAATAGTATAAGAGCCAATTGCGTCATCGACCTCAAACTTCACGTTGTCAAATTTTGTGAACGGTCCGTCTTTGTGCTTAAAGTTGTCCTCTTTTGTAAAGGGGCCGAAGCTCTGTGAGGGTTCGGCGGCCGCTATGTCCGGGTACACGTCCGCCTCGGGGATCGCCCGCGGAGGAGTATAACCTTCGGGGTAGGGTACCAGTTCACCGTTGACCACTCGAGCGTTACGCCAGGTCTTCTTGTCGGACTCGTCGTCGGGCATCCTTATGCCGTGTATTTCCGGAATTCCATCGTCGCCGATAGATAAAATCGATCTGCCTCGCTTGTTGTTGTATTTTTCAATTGCCTTTTTAACGTACGTTGGATCGGAATTCACTATCACAGGGTCGGGCACTTTAATATTTTCACCATCACCATCTGACACTTTTGTGCTAACCACTTCAATATACACTGGGTTCCTATCGTTTTTGATTATTGGATTATGCGGATCAAATCTGTAATTTTTGACACGTCCACCGTAATCGAGAAAACTTGACGAGGTTATGTAAACTTTTTTGTTTTCAGTTTTTTTGTCGTTATCATACGTGGGGTAGTAGCTAGCGGTCTCAGGGTCCACGTCCGGTTTCCCGCCATCCTCCTGTATGTGAGACTCGGGGTACACGGACACCGGGGACCAGTTCCCGTACTCCGCTTTTACATCACTGAAACTTTCGTCCTTGTCACGATTCACATAGTAATCGAAACCGGCGAGGTCACTGTTAACTGTTCCCATGAAATTAAGTTTTCTCTGATCTCTACCCTCAGTTTTATTCCTGTCCTCCCCCGTAACGTTGAGGAAGGTTGTCTTAACGGAGACGGTGGTGGGGGCCGGCGTGCTTGTGCTGGCGTGCGTAGTCGACTTCATGTCTTTCTTTTTGACGATAAGTTGAGTGACATGTCCAGACTTGGTTCTTACGTTGAGGGTCTCCGTGGTGAGAGGGTTGAGACTCCGGGAGACCTTAAGCTCGGTCCGGGTGGTCCGGGATGGCAGAATGGTTGTGCGGATGGTCTTGGTGGTGGTCGCGTTGTTATCGCCGGGCTCCGCGGCCGCGCTGAGCACGGCGCAGAACACCCACACCGTCGCACATATCCGTGTATACTTTACGGGAATCATCTGAAAAAGAATAGAAATTCATAAATTTTTCGCATCGCAAGTTTTAAGATCACGATATTCTTAAAGATTAAATACTATTTGTTATGGCTTCCAAAGTTTAAGTAATCATAGTAAATAGTTAAAATAAGTAAAAACAGTGATTTCCTGAAGTATCAATTACAAATGCGTGACAATACCCTTTCGCTTCGTCGATATATATGGAAATTAACTAACTAACAAATGTCTTTGGTGAATTGTATTAACTTATATTTATGGTTTTTTTAATTGTAAAGTTTTTACAATAACATCTAGTTAAGTATTTTCGTACATCTTTACTGTATTGTTGTAGTTGTATCTTAGTACATAACGTAATTAAATATGGTAGGCACAATGTGTTGCGTAGCGTACATTTCGCGCGGTATTTTCTCCCGCGCAAACGAATGCGTTTTCTCGCCACCTCGGCGCTGGCGCTGGCGTCGCGATGGAAAAACCATTATTATAGTAATTTCACACGGAATATCTTTTAGAAAATGCGCACCTTATTGTTCTTGCTTAGGTACTTGTTTCGGTTTTTAATTCTTGTATATACATACAGTCGCAGTTGGGTGGCCGCGAAATGTTATTGTTTTGAATTTCTATAAACATTAGTAAACATAAAGACTTAACTAATATTTTCTTACGTTTTTTTTAAGGATCAGACCAATATAAATTCGGTATTAAGTTTAATGGACATATGGTTTTTTGTTCAAATCATATATACTATTAATTACAGAATTCTACCTGCTAAAATCCTATATAAAATCGACTCGTTAAATTGGAAGTTGTAAGCAAAAGTGAAACGTCAGCTCGGCTGTAGCAAAGTGCGGTTGAATGCCCTGCACCTGTATACAAGACAATATAGCACAGCACATCAAGAGAGGAAAACCTCTCACATAACATACTCTGCTGCTCTTTTGACGTAGTAATACACTCATTCAAATTGAAGCAATGACAAAATAACATTTACATGTCCTAGGTAGTAACAGCCCCCATGTTGTGTTGAGTTAGATTGTTTATGTGTTCGCCCTACATCGCTTTCAAGTTTTTAAATGGAATTATAAACAGATATTTAAATCCTTGCAAGTGTGTTGCAATGTATATTAATGCGGCCATGGTAGCTTAAATTAGTTTTAAGTCGTTTAGGTAAATAATTACATTCCTTAGCTTCAATTAGGCAACAACGGCCAGCAAGCAAGGCTCTTTCAAACTGTATTATTATCAACAAGTTAGGTAGTTACATTTTACCTAATCCATAAAACCGGACGGGTATGAACGTGTAGTTTATTTAGGACAAAAACAACAAGCAACTAATATTAAATGAGCTTGTAAATGCAACAAAATCCATAACAAGGGAGCGGCTGACATTTGGCGTGTTGGCGCGTGACGCGTGACGTGCCCCGGCATTGTTTGTTGATCGCGTATCGGTGTGGGAGGGTAAGGAGGGGGGAGAGGGCATGAGGTTCCCACATTGTAAACGATTGCGAATGCGTTGCGAAACCGATCCACGGCAATTGAGCCATTCAGAGCCATCACAGGTGTATTGCATAATTATATATTTACACTTGTCGCGCACGAACAGACGAAATTTATTCGAAACGGTACTTGAGAGTCGAATCAGCAAAAAGGTTTTGTAGCATACAAGGTTTTGAACATTTCGGTCTATACCTTGATATTAGTTTAGGTATTTTATAAATAACGCAAATGTAGGAGATTTTTTTGATTACAAATAAAATGCAGTAGTTGTTATGTTCAACAGAGAAATTGTTTTTATGAGTATGACATAAATTTAAGAAGTAGGTCACGCAAAAACTAAATGACTAACAACCGGTCTGGTCTTAAACTGTTCCAGTTTTCCCTTTCGTGACCACGTAAATACGGAAGTATGGTAATCAACGTTGGCGTTACGCAACCGACGAGGAAACCGAATCGAACCGAAATAAGAAAGCATCGCATTCCGATATAATTACAAAATCGTAATGGACGCGTTTGGGCGCCGCGCGGCCGCGAGGTGAAAGTGGTTGCGTCACTTCGCCGCCGCGCGTCCATTGCAGATGGCGCTGCAAGCGGCGTTAGGTGACCATAGACAATGTTTTGGAACAGATCAATCCTTCAAGACAACAAAAATGACCTCTTTTTTAGTCCTGTAGACTTTTATTGCATTAATTTGTATAAACATGGCATACCATCTTCAATGCTTCATTATTGTTTTCAACAGAGATTATAATCTAGGTCTAGGTCAACGTTATTTAATAGGACAATTACATCAAGAATTTGTTGTACGCAACAGTTGTTACCTGCATTCTTAATAGATTGGATTGATGCTGGAAGCCGGTACCAATGAAATAAATACCTTTCATCTCTTTAAATCTTTGGTAGCATAAAAAAAGAACTGACTCTATAATTATAAAATCCCACGCAATCTTCACTTTTCCTGCCAGTAAAGTGAAGCTTGCATTGTTTCGGCGGTTATTAAACATTTCTAACGACCCTTTCTAATGACCAGAGACAATCGCGCAGAGATTTAAAATGAAAACGTTAGTATTAAAGAGAAACGAGAGCGATTAACGCAAATGTAAACGTAACTTTGTAAATGTCTTTAATATATTTGTTAAATACATTTGACAAAACTTGAATAAAGTAATAATTATCGTCAGTAACCCAGATTTCCCAGCAGCAGCGAACACGAGCACAGACATGAATATGTATGGAGCCGCATGAAAACGCCTGCTCCACTTGTTCATACAGATAAATAGTTTTTAATTTAAATGTTTTTATGATGCTGCTGTTTTTATAAGTTTCAAAAGGAGTTCATAAATGTTTTAAACACTCGTGTTTAAAATCAAATTTCAGATTAAAATACATGCAGAAGTGCAAGTTACAGCTGGTTATTTATTTTAAAGGTTTAACGCTTTGAATAACTTGTTTTAAAGTTACGACAGTTATCAACGATAACATAGGTGAGCATTAATAGTGTGTGACGAGTCATTACTTGGAAATGGTCACGCCTTGCTCTACTTATACTATTGTTGACCTTCGGTAACAGGTGACGAAAAGTAACAAAAACACGTGAAGTAAAATGGGTATTGACCTATTCACTTTAAAAACGACGTAGATAACAAACGATTCCTTAAAGTAGAGCACTTATGGGACCTTTAATGTTGGAGATAACAATTCACTTTGAGGTATACTCCTCAATCAATTCTAAACCTACCACTACCTTGTATTATCTCCTTTTTTGGTCCATTTCCTGGCGTTACAAATATAGTATAATAGATAAGGACAAAACATTACATTTGAAATCTCCCAAGATCACGCTAACATATCACATTCTTTTTGAATTTAAAACACAAATATAATTTATACATAAAACCAACAATAACATCTAAGAAGAAGATATTCTGATTGACGAAGAAACCAGCAGAAACTTTAAAATGAGTAAAATTTTGATGGAGTAGAAAACAAAAAGTATGGGAATCTCTGGTGTAGAGTAATCGTTTATTTCCACAGCATTGTATTAAACTGTAACAAAAAACAAGTGAACCAGTTCACTAGAGAGCTGATCGATGCGACAAAAGTTGCACAATAACAACACTAGGCACTAGGCAATGCAACAGGCTGAGCCAACAATACTGCGCCTTGTGTGAATTGTAATGATGTAACCTACAATACAATGAAATAGATCAAATCTCAGATAAATTACAAAAGATTTCATTCAGTTTATCCGTACGAATTTATAATACTATCTGTGTAATTGCTTTTAATCAGAGATGTAACTTGGCTATGTAGAAATGGAGAAAAAAGCGTCAAAATCTTTCAATAACTGTAGGAATATCAACGAAATGTATTCTAAATTCTATACTAGATAATAGAGAAAACACTTGACAAACACAAATGTTCCTATGCAAGTAATGCATGCAAATAAACAAGAAGTTACATAAACAAAAGAAATCGAAACTGTCGACATTCTACAGGTCGATGGCGGAGCGGCATACGAGATGGGCAGGTGACGGCTTTCTATCACGAGCACAGGTGCGGTGATGTTACAACATATAGCATTGTTACATACTGATACATGATGTCCCAAGCGATATCTTCAAGTTTAAGTTAAGCTTGACCTCGCGCAAGGTCACAGATGTACTACTTTAAACGTTTAAAATATAAATTATGCTTCTTACTAATGTTATGGCGAAAGTTTGTTTTTCTGTTGTTAAAAGTTTGTTAGAAGTATTAAACTGCTGAACGGATATTCCTAAAATTTGGCATAGGTGTAGAGCATAGTCTAGAAGAACACGTAGGCTACTTAACCTTTTTTAATTTGATGCAGGGGGAGTCGCGGGCGGCAGCGAGTTAAGTAAATTTCAACATAAAATGTACTTATTGACTGTTGAACAGAATAGGAGATTAAAGGTTTAAATGTGGTTAGTTAATTTTAACGGCTTGTTGTTTTTGTTTTGGTATAATTATTACTATAATATAATACTATTTTCTGAAAGGTATGAAATGTGACTAATTAATTATAGTTTAATCTTTATGACACAATCTATTGTATCAAAAATAATTTCCAATTATTAACGTTAGATTTAAAATACAACTATAGATGGGTGTCATCTATTTTAGACAGGACTTGTCTATTTAATGACTTGTGTCGCTTTGTGCCAGCCCTGACCTAGGCTGTTGCATGTCGCTTGCCTTGTCACTCCTACTTGATGTGTTTGTGTCCGCATTTACACAGCACATGACCATTAAGTTAGTATTTACGACGATTATAAACCGCGATACGTGTATGGCGAACCTTAGCTGTTTAAAGTTAGGAGATGTTTAAATTATCTGTTAAAACTTTTTCAATCAAGACTAACACTTACGTTTAACTTAAGAATACTATATTACACAATTTGACAGCCAATTAAAATTAACTAAATCCAGAAAGTTTTTAATCGCATCGTAATACTGGCAACAACTAAAATAAATAAAAAAAACAACAAAGAGTCGCGTAAAACAAATAGAAAGGTGTTGCTCACCGTTCAGCTTGTCCGTAGAAAGTGAAAACGTATGACATGCTCCGTGCACTGACACTCGCGAGCGTGGTGTGCGGATTGGCACCGGGGGACACCGCGATGGACGAGGTGCTGCTGAGAACTGGGGCCTGCGCCGGCTGGGGCTCCGCGCTGCCGCCCGCTGCCGAGTGGGGTGTGCGGATGTTAGTGGTGAGCCATCTCGTACAATGAGATGCCTCATAATAAAACATTATTGTAAATACAAATTCATTAGGACTGACAGTGACAGCAACTGTCTCAAACTATCATATATCAATATTACTGAGAGTAAATTCTATTCAATCATATATTTAGCAAGATGTTTTTTTTTTCAATTTTTTTTTAAATAGTTACAAATTATTCGGATGTCCTTACTCTTTCTTAACTATTGCCTTTGGATATTCGATGGGTGGTAATGTTAATCGTTACTGAATATTGTCTTAAAAACTCTGGTTATATTACTACGTCGATATAAATTAAATTACTACGATTAGTGCGAAAATTACTACATATTTCACTGTCTAAAATACTATTGTTGTGTCTATTAAAAAGTTATTTGTGAAGGGAATTTTATGACATTTAAAAAACGTTCGTAATTGTTCTAAATTATTACAATATTGTTGGCGTCTGGGCGTTCTTAGGAATTAAATAGAAGGAACTTTTTACTTTTAATAAGAGAATTAAAGGAAATAAAATATGTTCCACAATTGGTGGGAACAGTTGTTAAGTACGTAATGTGATGGTCGCTTTCGTTTGCAATTATGAATAGCAAATGAAATGAGGTAGAAAGTTTGCTATGTTTTGACAAATAAATAAATATAACTGTATTTGCAAAGTATTTAATTACTTAGTTTATTGAGTTACTATATAAATAGTTGCATAAAACACAGTGAACACAATCAGTTTCATAACCCGAATTTCGCTTATTAAATGTCCTGTTTAGAGCAGTAATCTCCGTTGATGGTGTACCTGACTGTCAGCTAAATGCTGAATAGAATTTTCAATGCTTAGCTTTGTAAGCGCCGCTTACAATCTGCTAGACATCAAAATGTATACAAAATTTGTAGTTAAAGCATGTTACATATTTAAATGACGTTTCAGTGTTCGCCCTTGAGTGTTTGAAGTGAGGATGTTTTATGTTATTGTACAAATAGAACAAATAACAATTTAAATTCAAACAATGATTAACGCTTAGTTCTATTTACCTTCCTTTGCTCTATCGTAAAGGTAATAGGACATTCTTCATAAAAACAGCAAATAATAGTCATTTGTTTATTATCCGTTCTTTTGTTTTGTAAACAATTAGAGATATTGAATGCATTTTTCTATTTCGCATGTCCGCATCTAGTTATTGTTAGCATGGTCGATGTTATTGGCCATGGGTCCACTGTCGACAACACGTCATTAGCAACTACCGTATTATGCAATGGACACGAACTGTCCACACCTCAAAACTAAAAAGAAATTTAAGTTTCAATATATGGAGGTTATAATACCGAATATTAAATACATTATGATGTATTTTTTTATGTATTTAACAGAGTAAGATGGCATTTTCTGTTTGTTTAATTGTGTTATACTAATAACCGTAAAACAGGTTATTCTTGTACGTCCAAGTTTCAACAAGAAATAGGACATTTTATATTTTGATGATATAAAGTATGTCAAGTAAAACTGATGGACGGTGGATTATGTATGAAGTGACATTCGCCACCGACACGACACAAACTTACGTAATACAGAGAAATGATATTTTACAAGAACTTTTACTTTTAAGAGCGGCATGGGAAAGAAACGTTTAGATATTTATGATTAACAAGTGAATATGTTATTCTCTTCTTAAATTAAATAGATTCCTTGACTGTTTTATAAAAAACTACATAAACTTGCTTTTAAAAGCGTGCATACTTAGTTGTGCAACTAAACAGTCGAATGGGCTGGAAAATAATCGACAATCGCAACAGTTGTGCGATAGTTTAGACATAGATGTGCGTCCTCTCTAATATAGGATAAATGCGTTGTAATGCCAGGTGAAAGTCGAGCCGATGACTGGATCGGTGACAGATAAGACAGCAAGTCTACGAGCTGCCTATACGCTCCAGTTGCATTCCAGCTGGTGTACACTTCTCAATGCTCTTTGATTAACTGATAAGTTTAACTTAAAAAAACATCTAACTTACTTCATACATTTCTAAATAATAACTAATAGATACTTAATATGACGTGATGATGTTTTAAGGCGCTTGACACTTGTACCTTTTTAAGAAGAGATATAAAAAAGATTAGTACATTTCTGAATGTAGATTATATTTCAAAAGCTTATAAGTAACTTGAACTAAGTAAAAGGCGGAGAAATCATCTTAAACATCAATATAAATAACAAATCAGTAATCATAGAAATTCTTACATAACGAATTGCGACTCAGTTTTGTTAATATTAATTAGAAAAGATTGTGTACAAAAAAGTTACTAAAAGCAGGATAATAAGCATGTTCTAAAAACTATCGGAAGATCTATTCTGAAAGCATAGTTTATTAAAAGATTATTTAAGTATATTTTAAAGGTACAACGTTACTGTTTATTGCAACATTAAAACAATGGCGCGCAAACCTTACAACATAAGGCAGTTTCACACGACCGCTGTGGCCCAGCAGTGGGACAATAGGGCAAGGGACAACACACTAACAACTCGCCGCTCACCTTTGACTGAAATCAAAAGCAACAAACATTTTAACTATCCTTTCACGTTTTTTATGTAGGGTTTCTGAAGTTTCCGTTTATTTATCTTTACCTAGTGATATATTAGTGTTAGGATAGTTTCAAGTTTCAACCTTCTTAAAACTAATAATTACGTAATTAATGTATTACTTTACTAACTTGAACAGTTAACTATATTTACTAAGATCAAGATATGACAAGTATAGATAAATAGCTTAAGTTGTTCTTTATAATGAGTTTTCATATCTATTTTATGATTTTTTTCATCCCTCTTTGGGCACCCTCCATTTTGCACTGCTACTAATGTTGTGTATAGAGAATACCGCATAGATTCTATAAATTTTTGATGAGTGGCCGACTTAAGGTGTTATCTTTATCATTTATAGCTTAAAGAATGAAATACTTTTATTGTAGTGCTTTTATCGTGTAAGCGCGAGTTACGTAAATTGTTGATGGTGTTCCAGTCACGTGGCGGCGTGTCCGGTTGTGCTACACTAGCGTGTGGCCATGAGGATAGCGGATTGTGTACAATTGAACATACCTTGAATTAAAAAATTACGAATATTTTAACATTCCAAAGTTGTTTCATAAAAGAAAAATATCGCTTCTGGGGTTTATTAATTGCAAGATTTTATTAAGGGTAAGTAGAACTGCTTTAAATTATATTCATCATATTTCTGTCCTTATACCACTTATGTAATATCGGCGCACTAGGTTTCATTTCTCTTATATCAACTTAAAAAACCCGCTGGTTTCGTGGCCACACATGTTTTTCACCTTAGCATGCAAATAAAAAAATATCGAAAGTTATTTCGTTTCTCACTTCTTACAATGCATTCAATCGACGTCGACGACCACAGTCGAGGTCACGGCTTGTCATTACGTGTGTTGTATGGTGGCCATCAATGACTGCTACCTGAAGACCTCTCTATACATCCAGCTGTTAAGCCAGCTACACACGTTCAGTTTTTACAGTCGATCTATATATCTATATACGATTAAAACTAAAGGTGTGTAGCAGGCTTAACTGATTACTTTTCTAGTTTTCATAGTTTATACTTCTTTCGTTATATGAATGAATACGATTGATTATATAAGCTTTAATATTTTTTATGTCTGATATTAATTGCTTATTAAAGTTTTAAGCAATTAATTTGATTATCCGTTTACCAGTGAAGTAAATACTTACATACGATACCAATCATATGAGTTGTGAGGTGGTAACGATTAACTAATTTTCTTTATTCTTAATTGAATAATAACTTGTTCAATTTTGGTGTAAGTTTAACATATTTAAATGTCAGTAACTAGTTGTATCAATTAAAATTAATGAGCGTGCTTATATGTTTTATTGTAATTATTCTAATTAAAAATCACTGAAGCGTTTTTTTAGTTATATTCTCTGTCTGTAGTGATAGGAGTACGGTGATAGGTGAGCAGCCAGTGTAGCAAGTCGCTGAGCGCGCGCGGGTCGTCGCAGCGCAGCTTGTGGCAGTTCTTTGCCCGCCGGCGGGAGCTACCATACAAGAAAATTATAATTGCACGTGAATTTAATGGTTTTAAAGCGGGTGCACACTTTTAACAAAACTATCACACTTTATGTTTTTGCAGGTTGTCGATTGTTTCGTCGCTAATTCAATTGTTTAGTTGCACAACTTAATATCGAATATTGTTTCTTTATATAATAGATTGTGATCCCAGACCAGGATGACGACACCTAAATTCTAATTAGATAGTACTCGTTTGTGATGTAATTGAATGGCCATTAGTTATCCTGTCCAATGGGGCAGTTACGGGCTATCACGCTCTG
>DVQG01000836.1:0-12703 GCA_018231605.1 Papilio ambrax
ACCAAGACCCGGTAGTAATGATGTCGGGAGAAAGACCCAACTCCGACATGCATATAATAAAATTGAAGTGTCTGTGTGTAATACCAAACGAAAAATTCCAGATTTTGGGAAGATGATGTATTTGTGTTACTGATAACGAAAATCGCATTTTTATCTGTCTGTCTGTTTGTCTGTCTGTCCGCAAGCCGCGTTTGTTCCGGGCCTACTCCGTAACGGCTCTGCCGATTTCGACCAGACTTTCACTGAAGCGTACCTGACATAGACGGGCATATTATAGGCTACTTTTTTAAAAATTCCTTGCTGTCAAAATGGCGTAACAGGTGACCCAAATTTGCGCGAAAAAAAAACAGATTAATAGGATATCAAAAAATCTAAATGATAAAACAATCTTTGTAAAAAAAAACACTAATCTTTGCACATAAATAATATTGTTTCTCACAACACTATCTGCTCATTGTCTTTTGTCCTAACAATGTAATGTGCACGTACAGTCGACTGAAATCCAATCAAAGAAGGTAAACATTGATTTAAGTAAGCCGATGCTCAAATATTTGGCTATTCAATATACTGGTACATTGCTAATTAATTAATGGTACAATATCAATCACGTATGACAATACACCGTCGACCTCTTATGAGTTTTTTTTATGCTTGCTTTTATAAGCATTGTTTATTTATTCTCTTTTATTTGCAATAAAAGCATATTTTATTTTATAAATTCCTCCAACCACTCAAAAATAGAAGGTAAATTTTAACGGACTGTCAGCTGACGAGCTTAATAATTTTATTTAACTGCTTAATCTCTTTAAGGCAAATTATCTCAGGACCGGTCGGATCACGACGTGTCAACAAATATAGAAATTCGGGGAAAGCGCTGGACTAAAACTGTAAAATAAAATAAAATCGTAAAATAAATATCAGGTTTGTGTACAATAAATACATTTACACTGTTAGTAAACCTTAAGTGAATACGAGTAATAGAAAACGACCTTTGCATTTATCTTATTTTAACCATTCTTAAAAACATTCCACTTTATGGGCATTTTAAAAAGGTATTTTATAAATTTTGATAAGGATTATCTGGTCATGTAATCTACAAGATCCTAAACTTGTTTTGAAGGCAGCGGGCAGCGCTAACCTGAAGGGATTGTGCCGCCCACAACGACCCTTTCAGCTACATTCTATTTTAACAAGTAAAGCTAACTTAATTATCCGCTTTCTTTTGTAGTGCTTTTTATCTATCCTAATATTATAAAGAGAAAGTAATGAGTGCTTCTTTTTATTTTTAAGAATAAAAAAGCCTATTTTTTTTAATTATCAAGAAACGCAAGAATTGCCTTATGTAGTTAAAAAAGCCAATATATGCTAGAACCAATTTATTCGTATAAATTTTACGGATCAGAAGAAATATTCGTTACAAAAATAAAATCGATAAGATATAATCCCCCAATCTAAATCTTATGCGAGCGACGTAAATATAAACTTGAAGAATATTTTCCGAAGAAGAATTTCATAATCTTTTGAGCCAACAACTGTGTTTTACTTATCTGAGAGTTCTTTCTTATTGATTTTAGTTAAGCGAAAGCATTGTGCCAGGATCGCAATAAACGAGAAACCATATTGTATTCTACAAGTTAGGAACTTTGTACTTATACTGTTTTTAAATACCAAAAAACGTTGGTTTATTGGTATATCGTTCTCTTCTTTTTAAATTTGAATGTTTAATTTTTCTCTTAAGCCAGCTACACACGCTCGTTTCATCTAAACAGTCGGATCGTTCGGGTAAATCTAACGTGTGAAGGTAACTGAGAATTCAACAGTTATTCTTAGATTCAGAACGATAGGACTGTTCTGATATAACTGTGAGATAAAACTGTTGCGATCTTCATAGTAAATGTAGTCGCATCAACACTTAAGAAACCCTGTTTTAAACCTGTAGACTAATAGAAAATTCGTGTCAGTTTGGCCAAAACATAACCGAACTCAATTCATCAAATTAAAGAATGACGAGAGATGAGACTAATCGTTTGGCGCCAGACAGTTGATGAAACAAATTAAAAACTTTTAACACCTAATGGCTTTGGAAATTTCCATTAATATTTTAAATTGTATTGATTATTCACAGATGCTCTAAACTAGAAGTAATTAATTTGAAGAAACCATTATAGTTGGCTTTCTATACCATTGAAAAAATGACTTTTTTCTTTTTAGATTTCACAGTTAAATTAAATGTGTAACTATGAAATATCTGTACCATGGTATAGAAATATTATAGAAAAGTTTTGCACTTTTACTAAAATACCAATTGACCAATTAAAAAAAATCATTTGCTAAGAAAACTATATTGTCAAAGTAACTAGTTAGTTTTTTTTATATTCACGTTACGTTTTAGTCGGGGGGAACGCTGATTATTTCAGAAAACACTTACCAGTATATATGAGAAAAAACTTTACATATACCTAATATTTTATGTCCCTATATCTTTAATATGATATCGATTTGCAGGTACGTAGAAACTTCTTTATCTAGTACAGATGTATAATATTTTACGACGTCGTAAAAACATCAGACATATAGAAATATCGTAAAATAGAACATCTAATACGTCTGAATATTTGAAATGAAATTTTTGTATATGAAGTGACGAGTTATAAATGTTTCTGCCATTTATTTATGATTCAAATAGCTTTCGCCCGCGACTCCGTCCGCGTGGAATTGAAAAAAGCAAAAGTGAATAACCTATGTATGTGTTCTTCTAGACTATCTTCTACATCTGTGCCAAATTTCATCGAAATCCGTTCACCGGTTTAGGCTACAAACTGTAACAAATATCCATCCATCTAAACTTTCGCATGTATAAAATTAGTAAGAATAGGTTTGTAGTAGTAGTAAATTATTTACGAATTACTTTAAACATTAAATATAATCTGTCATTTCAAGATTTCCATTAATGCTCCGCAATCGCACTTCTCATTATTGCGGAAATCATTTTCACCCTCATCATTATTCCAATATATCTGAGTTGAGTTTGACAACATAATCATTCTCGTACAACATTTATAAATTTAATCTATCATAAGTCATACAGAATTTAATTAAAAAACACTACTAAGGAATAATGAGATTAATTAAAGTATTTTAAATGGTATTTTTACATAATCAACCTTTTTGTTATGTATTTTTAGTAGTATCTATTAAAATAAGTAGGCAGTTTTGACTAAAAAATAAGGTAGGCATTTAAAAATAACATTACACAACACTAAATTCATTTATAACTAAACACAACGAGATAACGTGTTTGTATAACAATAAATCGGTTAGAAAATCCCCACAAACTCGTAAGCTAAAGAAAGATGTACGATGTTTTGTAAGTCTTGCGACTAAACACTGTTTATACGTTAGTGTTATACAAACATGTTACACACGTTATTACTGAGATATACACATATGTATTTATCTAATTTCTTGTAGAAGATTAAACTCATTTGCATTACTTGGTACTGGTACACCAACACCTTACAATTTAGTTAAATAAATACATTTCAAACGAAAAAAAATATCTTTTTTGGACAGACAATAGCAGAATTATAGTGTAGCTTCTCCATTATATCCAACTAACAATTCTTAAATCAGTCTTGGTAATACAGGCCAGCTTTCCATTAACACCAATACAGCATTAACGTTATAACTTGATTCCAATTTGCATGCGTAATATTCATCTTACGCGTGTAACAACGCTCCGGTTTGTAGATTCGATTAAGCACTCACAATATATATGTAAATTCGACATAACAAAGTTTAATTTACTTGCACTGTATAGTTTAAAATTCATCAGTAATTTCTCGAAGGAAAAGATGACATTTTGTTGAAGACACGTTTGCGACAAATCCATTGGATTGGACGTGAGAGTTTTCAGTAAAGCCGAGTGTAAAGTTACGTGCATTACATTCCGACGCTCCTTAATACTTTCCATGTCAACGAAGCTTTACGTCTACCCTACATTTCGGTGTTCAATTTCGTTTAAATCTTAAAGTAAAACTGTTATTATTCTCATAGATTCATACTACAAAAGAAACTAAATTAATATACTGGTAGTTTGGTTTCATTTTATTATTAAAGAAGGCAAGAAACATGAAGATTGTAAAGTCCTAATTCCTTTTTCTAAGATTATTTTATTGCCAAAGAGTAAATTGTGAAATAAATCTATTTCGGAATATGTAAAGGTGTGGTGGCGTATAGTGAAAGTTATTTAGCGAGTCAGTACTCCGCAGTCTATACCTCGACGACAGCTGGTAACACCGTCGTGAAGAGGGTACGGCACCTGTCCACGCGTACCCTACCATATGCAATTACAAGCTTTCTCGTATCAAATTAAATTTATATAAAACCAGCTTTCGAACGCGACTCCGTCAGCTTGAATGAAAAAAAAACAAATGTTAGTAGCCTATGTATTCTTTCAGACTATCCACTACATTTATTCATCGAAATCGATTCAGCCGTTTAAGCTACAAACTAACAAAAACCCATCTAAACTTTCGCATTTAGTATGACTACCTGACATAAGTCGGAATGCTAATGTCGAAATAACAGATTATTAAAAAAGTTCATTTCACAATTTTTTTGGCGAGAATATTTCTTTGTCATCTTGAGAACGTTCTAATAAATTTCCATTACAATCTGTCTAATGGTTAGAAACGCAAAAGAGACAATACAAAAAATAATTTCTATACATAAGACCATGATATTTACTGATTGAAATTCCAATCATACTTAACATACGTGTCTTTTATAGGGTCAAAGGTGTTTGTAGGTTTTAGATAGACGTTTAGATTTTAGATGTTCTTGTACTTCATTCGTCGTAGCAATGAGGAGTGTGTCGCAACGATAAACATCGCGTGCGTCAATGGTTATAATATTAAACGAGACGTCACATTTGTGTCGACGATAACGAGTACCTTTAGTATTTCCGTTACGCCCTTGTTGAAATAAACTTATTATTCTGTAAACACTTTAACCGATCGTCGTGCGTCATATGCAGTTGGTAAAAGCATTTTTAACTTTCGTAAGCACTTACCTATAATTATATAATAAAGCGTAAACACACACTGCTTTGTTGCCTAAGATGTCAGCAATTACAGCATATTTTTGAGTATTCTTTTTTTAATAAAAAGCCCTACACTTACGTCACCCTTTAAGCTATTTTTTTTACGCCATTAAACTTAGGGGGTAAATATTTTGGATAAAAATCCTAATGAGGGAAACTGGAACAGCTATATCATATAAATATTATAAATGCGAAAGTTACGATGGATGGAAGTTTGTTAGCGTTTATAGCCTAAACGGCTAAACGGATCTCCATGAAATTTGGCACCGGTTTAGAGCATAGTCTGGAAGAACACATAGTCTACTTTTTATCCCGGGAATAGTTACGGTTCCCGTGGGATTAGTTAATTTAGTTTTTTAATGTTTACTCGATCATTCTGCAACGGTTCATCATATCTTATTAAAATTTGGCACAGATATAAAACGAAGTCTGGAGTACACATGGGATAAAGTTCATCTCCGAGAAATGCCCGGTTCCCGAGAGATGTGTAGGTTTTTGTTAGTCAAATAGTTCGTATGTTTTCTAATACCACGCGGACGAAGTCGCGGGCAACAGCTAGTACTAATATATTAAAAAGAGGTTTTACCATTTCCATCATATACATAAGCAATTCTTCTTGGAGCAGATTGTTTTCTACCATGACTCTTTCTTCTTCCTTCTTTAACAGATAAATTCAAAACACCATCATTCTTCTCTTCTAGTATATTCTCCGTTATAAATATAGTCTTGGCACAAATCTTCTTCTTCTCTTCTTTAAATATATGATTCACGCTTTGCTGAACCAATTTATCGATACGACATTCAAATATTTTTATATCATTAAATTCTTCTTCCAATATATCTTCTGTATAAATCTTCTCTTCTTTCATATTCTTCTGTACATCTTGGAATTTTATTCTATTAAAGTTACATTTGGTCTCATTGATTCTTGTATTGGACGGTTTGATAGTTTGAGATTCTTCTGTTCTTACTTCTGTTCTATCTAAATCTTCTTCGGGTACTAAAGTTGTGTCTGATCTTTCTTTTAACACCTGGAAAGAGATGTAATTCCATGATTAGTTTTGGACATTATTGTTGTAATTGGGTAATCTTATTGTTTTTTTTTAATCTACGTTCCTTATAACTGTCAAGCTGTCAAGTGAAAAATATTTTGTTCATGTCCTCGAGGCGGTTTTTATTTTCTCCCAATTTTTTTTTACTTCTCAACAAATATAATTGTAACCGCGTAATCAACTTTTATACTGGCACCACTAACTCCAGCAAAAATAGCGCGTTTAAATACGTCAGAATGACATTGACAGATGTCATAGGGGTGGGACTTGTATACGCCGACATTCTAGTGTTGCACTAATCCTTCAACGCAGTACCGATTTTCTTAACATTTGATACAGTTATTAATCAGGGACTTTTTTAAAAGCGGCAAACGACCTTGGACGATGATTCACCTGAATTCGCCAAAAAAGCGAAGCAAGAATATATCCCCTTTCGAGTCCTATAACATAAAAATCCTTTTTTCTTCCCATTGACCAAGAATTGGGCAGAGAAAGTAGATTATTAGGTACTAGCTGTTGTTCGCGACTTCATCCATGTTAAATAAAAAATATAGCCTAAGTTACTCAGCGATAACTTGGATATCTATTGGTTAAAGAATTTAAATACTATAGTATAAAGAGGAAAGATTTGTATTTTTCTATATCTTACTAATGTTATAAATGTGAAAGTTTAGATGGATGTTTGTTAGAGTTTGTAGCCTAAACGGCTGAAAGGATCTCAATGAAATTTGGCATAGATGTAGAAGATAGAAGGCACATTCTTGGTTTTGTTTTTTTTTAATACTACGCGGACATAGTCGCGGGCAAAAGGATATAAATTTTTTACAATTGTTTTATTTAATTTTTGCTTGTTGGTCATTAATTTAACTTGAATATGAGTTCCGATGTCTGCTGATGTCAATGACCTCTTGATTTTTTTTTTGCTTTTAACCTCAGCGGCCATTACTGCGTCGGCGTGTCAAGTGGAACTCGAGAAACCTGCCAGTAGGTATAGCGTGCTATGCTTCACAAATTGGCGGAACTTTCTATTTCTCTCAATATTCAATAGTTTTTAAACTGAACTATTAAGAGCTTTAATCTTTTTTTTATACAATAAGGTGGCAAACGAGCAAGCGACCACCTAAATCCGCCAAAATGGCGAAGCGACCGCTGCCTATAGACATCCCGCAATTGCAGATGGGTTTCCTACCCTAAATCGACGAAGGAGGAGACGCACATAAAGAGGATATTTCCCCATCCTATGCATCTCCTCCACCGTCAAATCTACTTTCCCATCCAGATTTGTAATTATTTTTAAAGATAACAACTAAAGTTGGCATAACTGTTATTGTAATTGTTAATCTCTTGTTTTTCAATAAAATTGTTTCTCTTTCTATTTTCTATCCATCCTTCTCTTAAAGAAAAAGGTGGGACGGGAAAGGGACTTAAAATCACATTATTGAATGTAAAAATACTTAAATCTTTTAAAGCGACATTTAACGTTCCGTTAATTATAAAAACACTTGCAAAAATCATTTAAGCATTCCTTGAAAATAACAAATTGAGTTACAAAGACAAAAGGAGACAAATTACTCAAGTTTCCAAAGTACCTTGTCTTCGTTTCTTTGCAGTTCGTAATGACTAGCTCGCCCCCTTTAGTGCATTTACAAATCTCCATTGTCGAATAGCCCTACAAGAACATGCTGTTATCTCTATTTATTGAATAAGAAGAAAAGAGATGACTGAATTATTTTTAACAAGGATTTTATACAAAATCTGATAGTTTATAATGCAAATAACGTTATATTTACGAAGCTTGTCACAACAAAGTGATATAAAAGGTTGGTATATCCATTACATTCTAATGGAGCTCGTAAAACTAACATAAAGTAAAAGTAATAGACTGCTTTAAAAGACGTAGACGTTGTTTATGAAGAAAAATGTCCGTTAGTTTTATAACATCGTTATTAAATGAACGTTGTTATGTTTATTTTCGTTTGTTATGTTTCACCCACAAAATTGATCCCATCCGAAACAGAAGCCTAAATATTAAATCATAAAAAGCTCTTAATTACATTTTCTTTTATCAATATAATTTGTAGGAACGATACTTCTAGATTAATCCTCTTATACATTTTTGTAGTTTTAACCGAAAATACTATTAAATTAAATAGATATATTAAGGTAAAAGTTGTATCCCTCTATATAAACCGTTATATCGTCGTCGGGGCCACAGTGTTTCCATTACTAAGTTAAACGTATTGATTAATAATTATATTGGGTTATAATTGTTTGTCATAGTTTACCCGTCAGATCAAGCTGTGTCGTTCACATTTCGATGTAGTGTCCGGTTAAAACTTGGCTAGTACAGTTGGATAGTTGCGACTGCCAGATATAGATTGTATATACTCACTGGCGCCAGTTAGCGTTCACACCGTGCCAGTTGATTGACAGTCCGGTTATTGAGCGCTACTGACATACTGTACTGGCCAAGTGTAAACCGCGCATTACGGATGTACGGAATTGAGTATGTTACGTAGTCTGTCACTTTTAGTAAAATCAGCAAAGAGATTCGTCTTTTACTTACATTTTATACTTGTAATAAATTAATGTTATCATTGTGCTTATGCACGACAGGTATTTTAAAATAAAACAAATTGCATGTTTCTTGATTTCATTTTTATTTTCATAATATTCAACTGTTGACAGATAACAAATGATCTTACAATATCCAATTTGTACATAATTACTTAAGAAAATATGGCAACACTCATATTTTAACAATAAATACTTGATGATATTCTGGTGTTACTGTTATTGTAATCGAAAAATATTGTTTACCAAATAGAGCAAGCAGCAAATTAATTACTTAATTCAACAGACTAAAAAAATCTATTCGTCAAAATTGACATCTGTCAAAGAAACTACAAATATAAGGAAGCGTCTTGCCACGTAAAGTACAAACACTACTATTATGCTTTATTCATCATAACATTGTCTTTTGCCATTAAATAAATAAATGGTCATGAATCAGTTCTAAGATAACTTATAATGTAAGAAATAGAAAGCGCTTGAACGTCAACTGCGAAATATTTAAAATAATATCGATGTATTCGTAACGAGTAATTGCAAACAGTTCGATCGGAAAAAGCTTATTACACTTATTGTAAGAATGAAATGTATTATAATCACGAACACTTTAATGACAAGAATGCCAAATATTTTCTAAACGGCCGCCAACACCGAGCTAGCAACACTGCATAAAAAAATCAAATAAAACCATCAATAGTACCAGCTATTCTAAAATTAAAAAGTATATCTAGCCGTTAAAATGTGTAACGAAGCTTAACTTCAGTGGTGACGGCCTTAAATTTTAAAACTGATGAAGATAAACATTTCACAATGCAACATTACGTCTTAAAAACGAGATCTTAAGAACATTTCTAAGACAATGTACATAGAGCTCGAAAATCTCACATTCTCAACGACGTAAGTTTTAAAATTCGCATGAAATATATTCTATAATGCTCCCTAAATAATTTCAACAGACAACGGTAATCAAGTCTTAGTAAGAATTAAACCACGGGCGTTCCTTTCTAAGTGTTAGCGCCGCGGTCCGAACTAACAACGATTTAGATATACAGAGACCAACAACAGACTTCAATTGAATACAATTTATTTTACGGATTTTATGACATATTTTACTCTTAATCCCTACAATTACTGACAGGAAAAATTAAATATTTCGTCAACACATGTTTCCATTTCGTAAAGTAATGATCTGACAAAGCGACGAGAGTTTTTAAAAAGGTTTTTTAAAAACAGTGTAAGTTTTGTTTTAACATTTCGTTTCAAAAACCTTATGTTCAAGATACGTTTTAGTTGAATTTTCGCAAATCTGTCTAATTTTTTCCAATAATCTTTTAGTTTTGAAACGTAGGGATTGTTAGAATCGATAAAATCCATAAAATCGATTCCATACAATAATTCGCGTAAATATTAAGAAATTAGATTACAAACCGTGAGAAGACTCGCGTATCACAAGCCACCGTCAAAATGGCGGCGGCCGTTCGTTGAAAAACTTGTACCGACATACTTCTAAACGCACAACTGTCATACGAATTATCAAACATTCAACGAACTATCTGATATGAAAAGTCAACTATTCTAACAGTATTGTGCGCAAACATGCTGATATAAGGAAGACGAGGAATTATTGTTAAAACAGATAACATAGGATAGGGCCAGTAACTTCTAAAACTGAGTATTTTCAACATTTTAGACCAAAATAACAAACCACTTATGTAATGGCCCATCAAGAACATACAAACCAACAAGTTTTTTAACGAATGAACCGTCCCCTACCTTAAAACTTTACAATCGAATGAAAAATGCAACTCGCAAGTACAATGGAATAATCTGGTAGTGCTTCAAGTAATAATTCCGTGACACTTCAAAATTACATTAAAATGTAAAAATATTTACATCCATAAGAACGGCCTAACCTTAAAACCGATCTTTCCCGCCAACACAATCCATTGACAATATAATACCTGACACGAAATTCGCATTCATGTAATACTGTAAAATACATTCCTACAAAACAGTGTCTCCACTTGCTTACAATTTTAATATCAAATATAAAAAAAATGATTCGATTAAACATACTAAAAACATAAAATGTGCAAAATGTCCCATGCAATTCCTTTCTATGCATACAAAGCTTTCAACAGTGAATTTTTTTCAAAGCGATATTTCGTTTAATTTATCGTTTCAAAACGACATGAATCAATACTTATTTTGTTACTGAAACCCATTTATTTTAATTACGAAAAAACTCTAATGAAAAAAATGTTTCATTTTATCGTAAGGATTGCATTATCTGCCATTAACAACAATGAGATCAAAAAGTTCGATTACCGATCTTTATGCGTAGTTGAAAAAATGCTGTACTCAGAGTCGTATAATTTAATTATCTATTAACAATATGAGTGGCATTACGTTCGATTTTATAAAGCCTTGTAGAGACACTGTTAACTTTCCTAGTAACGCTTCAAACCTCATAAAATTCAATTTAGAAACCGCACGACTAGGTATTTTCAACGTTGATAAATTTCAGAAAAACTATCTATCTAAGTTATCTACCTTTTAATATAAATCTAATACAATTTATTACATAATTCATATGTACGTAAACTGTTAGAGATTTATTTTTATAATTTTATTATTAAAAACAACATTCATAAGAGAAAAAAACAATTTAAATGGTGGTAATCTCTAAGTAACCGTAAACTTTGGTAGTCCGTTACTCAATTCGGTTTATTTATAACCATTTTATAATAATTATTTCTCAAATTCATACAAATTAACGCTAGTAACAATTATTGTGTTAAAATTTTTGTTTGAATGTTAAAATCGGATCAATATTTAAAGGGAATCTCTATTTCAAATTAAATATTCTGTCTCATTCATTTTTTTTTATCCTTAAAATTACTTGAAAAACAAAAACTTCGTAGTAATCTATTAATCACATGCGACAGATAAGATATCGTAACATTTGATAAAATATCTAGTCACAGATAATGTAAAATACAAAAAAATCAAACAGTTTCCAAAATGTAGATTAAAAAAGTCGTTCAATTAATGTACACGGAACCTATAGACTAAAGACTGAAAAATAAAATTATTTGAAACGCGTGTCCGTGACGTCACAGTGTCTATGGACAGGTCTTAAACCAATTTCCACTTAGCGGTTAGTCGCGCGACACGTGTTATATTTCCACTGGCGATGTATTACAAAAATGACAACGCAAGTCGCACGACTAGTTGCTAAATGGAAATGGACATATAATTTAGTTTGGTTTATGCGCCCTCGTTCTGTACCTTGAACAGCAAAGTTTCCTCGAAAATGTATTTCTTGAGAGTCTCCTTCGGTAAATTGTCTAATTCCATTGCGAACCGGAAAGGTTCCTCCGATACGGGCTGGAAGAAAGAAAAATATTTACATCTTGCTTTTGTATTCGACTATAATAAGGCATTTTGAATAATTTTAAATCCTGTTTTGACCTTGTAATTCAAATTTAATTAAACCTTTTTAAATACCTCTCCCATATTTTTTATTCTTTACTCTCGCTTTTATTTTAAATAGTTAACCTATTATCAAAAATTTAAGGTAATTAATATTAAAATGTTCAATATTATAAAACGTATCCCTATAGATATATTGGGATTTGCAGTAAATAAGATAAACAAACAAAACAGCCTATATCAACAACGTAATGACGATTAGAGAGCAAGTCCGTTGTATTTACGAGGTCGCTTATTGCATCGTAAAGGCGTTCGCGTGACGTCACACACGATCACGTCCAAACATCCTTAACCAGATGAGGACCGGATCATAAGTCAAAGCTAATAATACTTTATAGAGTACAAGCTTTTGTCCGCGACTTCGTCTGCGTGAAAATGGCCTTACCTTACAGACAAATTACCCTTTTTACGGTGTATGAATTTTTAAAATTGCCTCAGTTGTTTTTGAGTTATTTCAATACATACAAAAATACCAATCTTT
>DVQG01000837.1:0-12701 GCA_018231605.1 Papilio ambrax
CGCTCTGGTCCAGCTTTAATCCCATTTCTTTCCCACGTTTTGTCTTATAAGAAAAGGATGGGATGGAAACGTGGATTTGACGGCGGAGGTAACGCCATAGGAAGGGGAAATATCCTTTTTATGTGCGTTTCCGCCTCCGCCGATTAAGGGTAGGTAACTCATTCGCCAATGGGAATGTCTATGGGCAGCGGTCGCTTCACCATTTCGGCGGATTTAATTGGCCGTTTGCAAATTTCCGACCTTATAATGTAAATAAAAAAATACATTTTAGAAATGTTATAAAATTCCACTCCGTCCATATTCCTGGATCAATTTTCAATTTTGTACGATGATATGAAATCGTTTATCAGACTTATAACGCCCGGGAAAAAGCCATTTATTTAAAAGTTTCCAAGTCTAACAGCAAGTCACGACTTTGCTTAATTTATTTTACACGGTTACGAAACATGAAATTTCAATAAAACGTGATTTTTCTTATAGTTCAAACATCTTTTTTCAAAATGATATTGTTAAAATATGCTCTTATATTAATTAATGTATAATATTAATTAATAATAAACTCTTACATTAATTGATTAATAATATAAATTAATATAGTATTATTTACTAATTATAGAAGAGCAGAAAACATTACTAAAATTGTTCATTTCATGTAACTTTTCAATTTATAATATAAGTTTAAAGATTGACTATGCTAAAGGAAATGTAATAGTGTTAAGCTGAAGCTAGCTGGTAGCTTTAGGAAAGTTTAAAGTAATTAACTTATAGTGTTAACATCGTAGACGTTGAACTGTTGCCAAAATATCCACCTGAAGTACCGGTAATTTTCATGCAGAATGCATCTTGTGCAACTAAACAGTTGAATTGACTACGAAACAATGGATAATCGAAAATCGCATAACAGTTGTCCGATAGCATAGTTAAAGGTGTGCGCCCGTTCTTAGAATCGTCATCTTACTCTACAAATTATTGTGTTAGAACATACACAAGGATCTAAAAATAATCTAATTGTTTACCATGAGTAAAAATTGAAATGGAATCATGCTTCCTTGTGGTCGCCTTACACGGACAACCTCAAGTAGTCCGTAGCGACATTTTTAAGTAGACGGGTAATAGTTGAAACTCGCCATAAACGGACCGCGGTTTGCAGATGACACTAAAATGCAGTTGCATTGCCGTGACTAGAAGCAGATACCAACTACTTGAGAATCCGTTTATGGTGGCTATTATTATTAATAATTATTGACATTGTAATGCACCTTAATTATTTAGTTGTTAACCGTTACAATGCATCTTGATCTGATATTTATCAATTATGTACGTCAATGTTATCTTATTAGCAGTACAGTGTTTGATAAAAACAACTATAATTTTCAGTACACCGATGTACTATCAGTCGTTGCCGTTGTGATAGAATACTATTTTAAACTTATTACTTAGTTATTCTTTTCATAATGCAAGGAAGCAGTTTCACAAACATCGTCATCTTTTTCCTTATCCTGCTCTCGTAGGGTCGGCGTAGCAGGTTTTTGTCCTCCACATAACTCTATCATACGTCATCGCAGTCATCACTCTCGTTTTGATCATGTCACCTTTCACGCAATTCATCCATCTCTTCTACAGATGTACTCTTCCACACTCATAACTAACGTTCTCCTTGTAACACGCGATTCATCCCTCCTCATAACGAACAGTGTCATAAACATTTTTTTTTAATTCGGTTAATATTATTCATTAATATTGGTCCGAAGTTTCTTGTAATGAAAAAATACAATAAATCATCTCTGAATTAGAAGAATTTTTAATATCTTTAAATGATTGTACAAATATTTTTATTTATTAAATGTTTATTTCTAAATTGAAAGGAATAATATCATAGTTGAAAGTATTTTCAAAGACTTTAATATATATGTACTTTGCAAAACGTCTTGTATAGCACTTAAAAGGTACCTAATTCTAATCTTAGTAGAATATCGCAAATGAAAATGAAAACTGTATTTACTAAGAAGCAAAATATACAGAAATTCATATAAAATATTGCTTGTACTTTTTGTTTTTTTTTGTCCCTCAATTTATATAAGGTTATTTCCTGTAATATCGTTTTAATTAATATAACGAAAAGTAATCTAATGAGGAATTTTAACTCAAATGATACATTCTTATATTTTCAAAAAGAAAAAGAAGTACAATTAAAAGATTTATTAGAAACTAGCTGCTCCCGTGCGGCTTCATCCGCATAAAATTTTTATTTTATTGTTTGTATTTGTCAAATTATCAATTGCAAATGTCAAACATAATGACAAACCATAGCAACCTTGTTTCTTTCATGTTGTCAGCTTGTAGTTTATAGTCTTTTTCCTACATCAATTTTTCAATTTACTTACCCGCTTAGTTTATTAGCGAGAATCTACATAGTCTAAAGCGTGTCTTAAGTGTAGATTTATTTATTAAAGAATGTATTATTGAATAATAAGCTGTGATTATTAACATTCTACGCTATGAAGTAGTTTGTGTTTACGCTTTATTATTTCAATATAGATTAGATATAGAGAAGATAGAAGTTTAGTATAGAAGTATAGATTACCAATTGCTTACTGCGTTGGCGCAGCGACTCGAAGTGGGTCTTGGCCTCCGGCACGAGAGAGCGCCAGCGTCTAGAGCGTATAGATTACTAAGATAAGACTAAATATACTGCACTTTTGTGGCATCTATACTTATAACAAAGTAAGTCAATAGACTATATTAAAAGCTATGATAGAAACATTAACAATTGTGTACACAAATTTAAACGATAATATTTTCTAAATTCCCATAATGACATATAAAGCAAAAAAGTTTACAAGAACAGTGTACGTGTCCCAGCAAACAGTTTAGATGAGAAAAGTTCGCGCCGAAGCGGACGGCAAAATACGGTGCGGGGACAAATTGCTTTACTAACACAACAGATTGCAAACTTTTGTTCGACGGAATGGCACAAAAACTGAGTTAAATCGTGCGTAACGTGTTATTGCTGATCCTAAATTATACTACAATACTTCATTGCTATGAAAAACATAACCTATCTATATCTATACTAATATTATAACGAGGGAAAATTTGTGTTTTTGCATGTTTTGAAATAACTCAATAACTATTGGGCCGATTTTAAAAATTCTTTTACCCTTAGAAAGGACGTTAGTTATGATTGTGCAGGGGTACACTGGTAGAGGCAGACTTAGTAAGAGATGGATGGATTGCGTGAAATGTGACATGCTCAAAAAGGGAGTGTTGAATGAGATGACGGTTGATAGAGTTATTTGGTGGACGAAAACCCGATGCGCCGACCCTACGGGAGTAGGATAAGGTGGGGGAGATGATGATAATAATGTCAGAAAGGTAATTTATCTGTAAGTAACATATGCTATTATTTTTTGTTTCACGCAGACGAAGACGCAAGCAACAGCTAGTATTATACAAAGCAGTCATAATATAGCTTTTAATGATGATATAATTTTTGTAATCAACCCAGTAGTTTAAGTTATTTCAATATGTATAAAACACATTTCATCTTCATAATATTAGTGAAGATGTACATACACGGGTACAACATTTGCTAACATATTGTTGGAAACATGTTGACTTTGTTACAGTTAGTGAGTAGTACATATTATGTAGAAATAACGTTAATATCTACGTCTCTGTAAACTAATGCTACGACACCGCAAATAATGCTACGACAACTCAGGTAGTGCTACGGCATCGCACATAGCGCTAACAAATTATCGTATCGAGTGATATGACTAGGCACCGTAAAGAAAAAATAATAATTCACTATTCTAGACTGTTAGTTATCGATGTTCGAATTTTCGTTCACATTCAACCGTTTTAAAGTAACAAACATACATTTGTATTTGTAATATTAGTAAGAAGTTACAAATCATAATTTTGAAATTAATGTTTTAAAATATTTTATCTCGCAAATCAAAGCAGCTAGTGGTGAAAAGGATATATTTAATTACATTATCAAATTTGTTATCTAAATTCTTTACGATTATATTAACAGTTATTGATTTTTTTAATATTACCACATTTTATCTTATCATTCGACAGATTACTAACTAAATAAATGCACAAAATGAGATTGTAAATGCGAGTGTTAAGAGAATTTTCTTTCATTTTAGAACATGACTTAAACATAGTACCAGATGCGTTGCCTATCTAAACTAATCAAGTTATACTAATATTAAGTAACTCAAAAACTACTGGGTCGATTTAAAAGATTATTTTACCGTTAGAAAGGTAATTAATCTGTGAGTAACATAGGCTATATGTTTTAATTTCATGTAGACAAAGTTGAAAGCAACAGCTAGTCATTTATAGACGGAGGATAGGTTAAACAGAAATGTTGATAATTTATAATTTGACTTTTGTTCAAATCCACTAATAAAATCTTTAAATTAAAAAGTACAATATCGATAATTTTTGATAAAAAAGATATTGTATCTACAGTAGCAAGTTGATAGAAATCAATCTTGATAAATCACCGCGCGATCATATAAAAAGTAAATCTGACCTTTACAGGATTTTACTGGCCCATGTAAAGACGTTCGCAATGAAGTTGTGGTTTATATTGTCGTTATTTATAAGCGGTAAGATGAATTTTTTTATGGTAAAATTTTGTTTCATAATAAAAATCATTACACACATGAAGGTGGTATAAAAATTATTTATTCGTAACTAAGCATACAACGTTTGTTTTTTTGTCAGATTGTAATTTGTGTATTAAACAGTCTAATAAATTGTGTATTTTTAAGGTTACGTCGCTTTGCCGGCGGTGAATAATGACGTACCGTATCAAAGATATTTAAACTTTCCCGATGCGGAAGGAATAATTCACACAATTGATTTAGAAGCAAAACCGGACTTCGAGCTTTTAAATGAAGTTGAAAATGATTCCGCCAACAACCTCTATTTATTATTCACACGGTATGAAATTATATCTTAAAATATTTAACGGAAAAAAAAAAAACTTTATGTCAATAGAAATAAAATTTAGAATTCTTAAATTACTATACGACCATGTAGATGCTTATCCAAGTTGATTCATACTGTATTCGTATTAATTTTTGTGGTTGTTAGCTATAACTTTTTTTTTAAAGATTTACTAATTATTTACGCATTTAAAGATGATAAGATTTTGTGGTCATATTTAGAGGTTGTCTTTTAATATTTTAATAAAAAATTACTTCAATAACTTTTCTATATGCAAGAATGTAATTATAAAACAATAAAAAATGTATCGTTTTAATTCCAGTGCAAATCCCACAAGCCCTCAAACATTGGTCATGGATGACGCTGACTCAGTTACCGAATCAAACTTCAACGCTGAACGACCCACGGTCGTCATCGTTCACGGATGGCTCAACAATCAAAATACAGGACTAAATGCAGTTATACGAGATGGTAATTTTATTAATAACTTGTATGTGTCATACGTCATTTCATGAATACTCGACCGTCCTTTACATTATGCTTTTCAATCGCTTTTATTAAAAATGTCAATTAAAACTTCTAGTATTTTTTAAGTGCTTTGTTCTGATAAATTTATTAAAATTTTTTTTAGCCCATCTCGGAAAGGCAGATTGCAACGTGATCGTCGTAGACTGGGAGCGACTTGCCGGTTCTGATTACGTCACAGCTTCGTTCGGCGTGCCCGCAGTGGGACAAGGCTTAGGGAAATTTTTGGCGTTTTTAAACACCGTCACTGAGGCACCTTATTCATCTATGCATCTTGTTGGCTTCAGTCTTGGTGCCCACGTCGTGGGTAACGCTGGAAAGGAACTAGGAGGACAAATTGCTCGAATCACGGGTAAAATAATCTTTTGTTATGACAGTGGATATCAATTTTTTTTAAATTTAAATACGTAAAAATTCCCTCATTAATTGAGACGTAATGCAATAAGCAAACATCAAATCGTCATCGAACATCAAAATGTTCTTTATGTGGTGGTAATAATGTTTTGTCCGATGATATAATGAATGCTGCCAGATTTTAACTTTATTTTAATTTAGGTTTAGATCCTTCTGGTCCACTTTGGACCAGTAACCAGAATCGTTTGAACGCTTCCGACGCTGTCTATGTGGAGGGTATTCACACTGATGGCCCTTCTGGTGTTAACCCTAGCCATGGATTCGGAATCGGCATTCCAATCGGTATAGCTGACTTCTTCCCTAACGGAGGAACCTCCCAACCTGGTTGTTTCACCAGTATTTGTGACCACAACAGGTCTTGGGAACTGTATCGTGCTAGCGTTACTTACAATCACCTGATTGGACGGAAATGCATCAATATGCTGCAAATGTTAATGAACATATGCTGGGGAGCTAATTTCCATATGGGCAATGACAACTTGATAAAGTCGGAGTAAGTAGATGAGATTTTTAAATATTACTTGTGTTGAAAATATATAATTAAATTAAATTTTCGTTACAGATATGGAATATTCCGCCTGGACACTGGATGGAGATATCCTTATTAATTTACTAACAAACCAGTATGACGCGAAATAAAAAAAACAGCAGCAAGAAAAGAATTTTGTGCTTTTTAATTTTTGTGTAATCCGATAAAATCTTGCCATGTTTGATTTTTTTAAATGGAAAATAGTATGACATCTAGTTTTGGCCATCACTAATTTTTATGATTCAAAATCAATCTATAGTTCTATATCTAAACATCTACAATCTATACTTATATTATAAACAGGACATTTATATTCTTGGATTTTTGTATGTATTGCAATAACTCAAAAACTAGGCCGGTTTTAAAAATTCTTGTACCGTTTAAAATACTATGTTATCACTAAGTAACATAAGCTGTATTTTTTAGTATTCCTTTTAATTCACGCGGACAACGTCGTAAGCAACAGCTAGTCGTTAAATAGTTTGATTCTCTGGGGTACCTTTGAATCAGGTTAAATGTGCACTGTGGTCAAATCAAGGTTCGTTTGAGGCAGATTACTGTATTAATTGTCCAGCCAAGCGATTTTGAGCTTGGCTGTCTTCCAGCGTGGAAACATAATGAAATAACGGCGTCTATGATCCCGTAGGGCGCTACGGGCGCTTTGAGCTTAGTTACCCTTAGATATGTTTACACTTTGTTGTACAAAGTTTGTACGTTAAACGCAGTGTAAGGATGCTATCTGTATTTCGATTTAAACCCATTATACATATGGGCCAGTACGATATTTGATATTTTCAATGATTTTGTAAAAATGAAATAATGTTCTTCCGACATAAAGATAGCTAATACTATCAATCATCATCTGCCCTATCTTATTCTACTCCCGTAGCGTTGGCGCATCGGATTTTTGTCCTCCAAATAACTCTATCGTTCGTCATCTAAGTCATCACTCCCTTCTTGATCCCATCACTTTTCACTCAATCCAACATTTCATCTAAGAAAAAATCGTTTAGTCAGAAATGTTGTTGAATTTCTAAGTTTTGGATTGGAACCAGGTATAATTTAACAGAACTGTGGGTGAATATTTCAAACATCCCAGCAATAACCTAGTTAATACAATACAACTTAAACTATAATTAAAAAAATATATTAATGAACATGCGAAAATATTTAACTTTTATTTATCAGTCGAAATTACGTTTATTTACATTCAGAATGGATGTCTTCTGCCGGTATTGAGACGATAGAGGCCAGATCTGAAAAAAAAAAACGTGATTAATGTTTTTTCTAACTTCACGTTAAATTATTGAATCTACATAAAAAATGACGATTTCACCACGTATGTATTTCATTTATCAGTGTTTCCTATTCTATCAGTGTCGTCTCTTGGCACAGATATGCAGTACTTAAATAATTTTGTTAAGTAATGATATAAATCGCTCTGTCTCACAAAAAAACTGATAGCTTAATTTATGCATTCGTCTTAGAAAATATTTCGATATTTTCTACGTAGTTACTGTGCTTACCCAGATTTGTTTAGAATATCATTGCCCATATTCAATCTTCCACCACTGCATGAGTTCGAGGAGACTTGGTTCATGTTGTTGCATCGCTGACCGACGAGGTGGTTGTAGGTGACAGTCGCAGCGAACAATTCCCAAGAACGATTGTGGTCGCAGATGCCAGTCCCACATCCCGGTTGTGATTTACCACCATTAGGGAAGAAGTCGGCATTACCACAGGCTGCTCCAATACCCAGTCCTGCGGTACCTCCGTCTGTATGTATACCCTCGACATAAACAGCGTCACTAGCTCGAAGACGGTTTGAGTTGTTACTCCACAAAGGTCCGGCAGGGTCCAAACCTAAAAGTATTTCCACGTTTATATTTGAAGGAGTAAATTAGCTCAAAATAAAAAAAAAGTTCATATGAAAGCAATTATGACATTTAAGGTAACTAGTGAATTGATATCGATTTTATTATTACAACAATTTGAAATAATCAATAATATAACTAATTAGACACCTGTAACACGAGCTGCTCTTCCTCCAATTTCTCTGCCAGCGTTTCCAACAAGATGTGCTCCCAAACTGAATCCAATCAAGTGCATGGTGTTATACGGTGCTCCTGCCACGCGATTGAGGAAGGCCAGGAATTGACCCAGCCCGCGGCCCACCGCAGGCACTCCTCTCACTGCGGTAGCGTAATCTGAAGTCGCCAGTCTTCTCCATTCCATAATAATTACGTTAACGTCGCTTTTTGCTAAGTAAGCTACAGAAGAACAGTGAAAAGATCTGTTTTATAAAAAGTATACAATTTTCAAATAGAAATGTGAGTTATGAAATAGGTGGTAGGTATTTATTTACTCACCATCACGAATAACATCATTTAGGCTAGATTTTTGGTTGCTCAGCCAACCATGGACAACGACAACGGTTGGTACCCGTCCATTGAAATGGGATGACGTAACTGAGTTGGCATTGTTAATTACCAATGTTTGCGCGTTTCTGCGATTTTGCCTGCGAACAATTAGAAATTTTTAGTGTATATCAAGAGTGCAGAAGGAAAGAAAATAACCAGAAGTATAGGTTATGGTACATTAATGTAATGTATGCTATGGAAGAACGGGATATTCTGACATAAGTAAATAACTTACTTACAAGAATGTCCCAGCACAAGATATCTACTTTTAAAATATGTATGATTTAAGTAATAAAATTATTATTTATTTATTTATGGATTAGGTAAGCCGATTGTGACCATTAAAAATGTATTTATACATACCTGGTGTAAAGAAGATATCGATTATTAGCTGGGTTTCTGTTAATCTCTTCCAGAAGTTCCATGTCAGGTTCTGCTTCCAGATCCACCGTGTGCATTACTCCCTCTCCATCGGGGAATTCAATAAATCGAGGATACGTCTTTTCCTCTTGTAACATTGGCACTGCTGCCACGTAAGCTGAAACATTTAGATTTCTCTCAACATCCTAACCACTGATATGACTTCGTTTTGCTGACTGTGGAATATTATTTGTCAACAAAAAGGATGTATTGTCTACGCCTATACTATGTACAAGTAGAATTTTATGCATGAAATACCATGAAAAAGAACTTAGCATTATTAAGCCTTAATCATCATAAGATCAACTTTATATCACAAATCATTCTTATCACACAACCATTTGACTACATACCAGCAAAGCTAAGAGCGACCAGAAATATCAACCTCATGTTTACAAAATTCACCGTCGTCTACTTAAATTCTGGAATGTTTGTCTTTATATAAAGACGATATTAGATTAAATCTAATCTCAGGACTATGTGTTTTGCAAAATACTAATGCGTCTTCTTAACTGATACTACATGTTGTACTATCACTTAGCTTGTACAGTCTAGAAAATCCGCGGTGGTCCAGTTGTAGAAAAATTAACTTGTTCCTTGTAATGAGACCAACTTCGCTTCTTAGAAAAAACCAAGTAGGTAGCCATGGATTGCGCAAACACATGTATAACAATCAAAAGCAATCAGCCGTGTGCAATTCTCCGACCTTTTCTTCAGACAGGCTCGTTTAAAAGCTGCGTCCTATTGTTTCTCGCCGTCGTTGTAATGTGTAAAAATGTTCGAAGGATTGGAGTTTTTAATTCACCGTCAAATTCCCCGATTGTTCAAAAGATATATTAAATGTGTTGTCGAAAACTTTACTTACCAATTGTAGAGTGTTATTGTGATAAGAATAAATGTTAATAATATCAATTGCTACGTTTGTTAATGTGAATATGTAGCTTGTATCTTCAACACCTCCGTAAAATAGTATCATTTCTTCCACTTGAAAGATTATGAAGAACAAACCGTTTGCGTCTCTCTTGAAATTTGCTTAAATGCTTCTAAGACCAAAAGTTACGATACAGATATTTTATGTTGCACAGGTTACTTGTAAGAGGAAAGTAACTTGACTATCAAGAACATTGTATAAGTACAAGAACAATTGTCGTTACATTGTTGGGTCAAGTCTACGTCTTGCGTCCTCTATTTGTTTCCTTTTCTGTTTCTATTATTTTTGATTGATGCACAAATTGTTGTATACGATGTTAGTTTACATACAACCATAATAGTTTACAATATGTATTTGCAGTAGTACATTATAAGTATTTCTAAGTATTTATCAACATGTTTGTGTTAGAAACACAGTAACTATTGGCACTGAGTGTCCTAGGAGAGCTCTCGAGAGAGTGTACCTAAAAGTTGTAGTTAAACCTCTACTCGCACTCAGTACTTGTGGTGGAAATGCAAACAGTTTCTATCAGCCTCGTTTATACGCGTAAAGATAATATTTTGCTGTTAAATTTTCTTTTTACCGTGCAATTACTTTATTATTTAAATTTATTACATTTTTCTCGGTACTTCGCAGCATAAAAAATTATTAAAATCCCTATATTCATTTCCCTTAATTATTTGTTAACAACGCAAATTAAAAATAAAACTTTCCAACACATCTTTCAGCGACAAACATACTCTACTATGCAAAATATAACTAATTCAACACCTGTGGAGGAAAAGTAATGCATGGAAACTGTCGTATTAATTTACATGCAAAATGTAACTTAAAGACCATGTTAGGAATAATTAAAATAAATGAAACCAACATCATTTTTGTATAATTTAGCGTTTAATTTTATTGAAAAAACATTGTTTCGAGTAAATTAGAAAGGATGATTTCTGCCTGTGTTCACGCGATGTAATCCAGTCCTGAAATGAAAAATAATTATTGCAGTATTACCGATTGTTTACAGTAGATCTACATCTATTGTTTACTACACTTTATTATACGAAAAACTTACCCAGATTTGTTGAGAATGTCATTGCCCATATTCAATCTAGCACCGGTACATGAGTTCGAAGAGACTTGGTTCATATTGTTGCATCGCAGACCGACGAGATGATTGTAGGTGACAGTCGCAGCGAACAGTTCCCAAGAACGATTGTGGTCGCAGATTCCAGTTAGGCATCCAGGCTGTGACTCTCCTCCGTTGGGGAAGAAGTCGGCATTACCACTTGCTGCTCCAATACCCAGACCTATGGTGCCTCCGTCAGTATGTATACCCTCGACATAAACACCGTCGCTGGCTCTGAGACGGTTGTTATTGTTGTTCCACAGCGGACCAGCGGGGTCCAGACCTGAAAGATGAAAATGAAATTGAAAGAATTATAATACGAAGATAATATACATATAATATGTTTTTATACAAATTTAATTATGTTGCACGATATAACGCTACTATAACTGATAAATTAGTTATTATTGGAACAAACAAAGTATTTCTTCATTAAAGGTTTTTTAGAGAAGAGGGCAAACGAGCGGCGGGAACACAGAGGTGGTCAACGACGCCCATGGACATCCACAACACCAGAGGAACTACAGATGCATTGCTGGCCTTTGAGGAAATTGTAAGGTCGATTCTTGAAGGTGATGTCATGATGGCCATAGTCATGAAGTTATCAAGGTATATCTTAAGCTCAGGTCAAATTACGCATTTAAAGGATTAGAACAAATTTCATTTGCTTACCGGTAATACGGGCAGCTCTGCCACCGATTTCCCTTCCAGCGTTTCCAACGAGATGTCCTCCCAAACTGAATCCAATTAAGTGCATTGTATTAAAGGGAGCACCAACCACTCGGTTGAGGAAGGCCAAGAACTGACCCAGACCACGGCCTACTGCGGGAACTCCTCTTACTGCGGTAACGTAGTCAGAAAGTGCAAGTCGTCTCCATTCCATAACGATTATGTTAACATCGCTCTTTGCCAAGTAAGCTGTAACAGAACATATTATCTCAGTAAAATTACTAAAAAAAATATTGCGCCTTCTTGTTCAACTCAAACTTTGTTTAGATTTGAAACTACAATATAAAACTTCAAATATGTTTTTTGTTATGTAATTTGTTTGTCTTACCGTCTCTAATAACATCGTTCAAGCTTGACTTCTGGTTGCTCAACCAACCGTGCACGATGACCACAGTGGGGACGCGTGCGTTGAAGTTCGATGAAGTAACAGAATTGGCATCGTTAATTACCAAAACTTGCGAATTTCTGGGGTTTCGTCTGTAAAAATTACAACTTCCTTATAATTATCCTGAATAAGAGTACTCTAAGACAAACTATCTTCTAGTACGGTCAGCATATTATAAAATTTGATTTTGAGATGTAGGATCTTTTTTTTATGTAATATAAGGTAGCAAACGAGCAAGCGGCCACCTGAATCCACCG
>DVQG01000838.1:0-12697 GCA_018231605.1 Papilio ambrax
AATTGCAAATGTCAAAATGACATGACATTATGACAAACCATGGCAACCTTGCTTCATTGATGTTGGCAGCAACTTGTGGTCTCTATCCCACATTAGGGTTTTTATCCATATATTTTATCCAAAATATAGCCTGACATCTTAGGCAACAAAGAAGTGTGTGTTTACGCTTTATTATAATTATTTAATAATATGAGAGTCCTATCCACTTTATTTTTTATAACACAAATATATGTTAAAGTTCTTTTTGCTTACAGTGATGTCCCTTAACAAGCGGTAACTATCAAATTTTACGTCATCTGACATGCGTAAGTTAGAATTAGGAATCGTCATTCACGTTTATTCTATTTCTACTCACCTGGGACGTCTTCTCTTCAGATATCAAACTAAGCGATGTAAATGTGAATAATACTAACTCGTTTGATATATTACAGAGATTTTCACCCGTGTCTGATAGTTTCGTGTATCTATTTTTGAAATTCAGAATTATTGATTTAGTGTATCGTCGATCTCACGCGAGTTACGCAGAAGCACTGGTTGTTATTGCAAGTTAACGAGATTAATACATATTTTTATTAACATCAACTAGGTATACGAAGTTTCAAAAGGACGTCCGTCTTCGTAAACATTTCTAAAGTAAATCAATGCTGGCGAACGCCGGATTACATTTGGTTTTATGAATTTTATGATGATGCCCGTGTATATTTTTGAAGAGCACCCGCCATGTTTATCGACACGTTATGGCTGATAAAGTGGTGCTGGGTACACTTTTGTATGAATAACACCTCTTGCTGTATCCGAATCGTAAAAAGTGACTAATGCAGAAGTATCAAGAGGATGAGTAAACCGATGGATTGGGTTTTACACAAAGAGAAGCGTAAGCTTACATCCAGTGTAGGAAAAAATAGCCTTAGAGCGTGTGCACACCTGAAACTATACTATCGCGCAACGTTTTAGTCCTGCTTTGATTCCTATGAGCTTACGAGGTGCTACTACTCGATTTTAGTTGTGCAATTAAACTGTTGAATTGGCTGTGAAACAATCGAACAACAGTTGTGCGATAGTTAAGTAAAAAATGTGGGCCCACTCTTAAAGAGATTTTTAGCAGAGCAGATTTTTATAGTACACATATTTCTTTACTAAACCTTTAACGGAATATTTATAAGACATTAGCATCATTCACGAGCATTATTTTATAATTTTGATAACTTCTTGTACGCTTAGTAGTTGATGAAGTGAACGAAGAGAAGAAATTAATATTCACAAGCAATAATAAATACGTAATACAGTTTGCATAAAGACTTAGCGTTGATTCCAAAAGTATGCAAAACTTAGAAATAGAACGATCACATTGGTTACATAACGATGAGAAAACAGTTTCTGGCTTCTTAAATCACATACTTAAACATAAATTAATTCGCTGACAATGAGATAAAAATTGTACGACGTCAAACGAAATGTTTAAAATAATCTTACTACGCAAAATATCGAAGATCACATCATTTTACTTATTACTTTCCTTTCAAAATAATATATTTGTCCTTCAGATCCTTTAAGAAAAGTAGGAAAACGGGTGGTATGATTTTTCGCGCTCAACATAATTTAGTTCAGAGAATTGAAGGTTTTAAAATTTTTCTTGTTATCTCTTCATACTACTTTTAGGTTAGGTTCCATTTTTTTAACTTTCAACTATATTTCCCGCCATACTACTTTCAAACAAATACATCTAGCGAATAAAAAGCAATATGTTCGACCCCAATTTAACACAATAACAAGTGAAATGAAAATATTCAAAATAAAACAATAATTACGTACGAGTACATCGACATTACACGAGTTTTTTTATTATAAATCAATTACAACCAGCATATGCCAAATAATTCTGCATCATTCGTTTATTTGCGTTTGCCATTGCGATTTTTAATGCTTTGCAATGTTTTTTTTTAATATTTATTACAACATGTTCAATAACAATATAATATTGAATGTTACCATCACATCGTTTTATTGGTTACGATTTAACGACTCTGTTTCTTTTAGTTTTATTGCGGTATCATTCCTGAAATATAATATATTTTTACTCTACGTTTTCTCTGCCCGTTCTTACAATACAGTAATCCCAAAATATTTATTTTGTGTGTCTATATGAATAATCTGCGTGCGTACGTTTGATTATCTTAACATTTAAACAAATAAAGTTGATGTAAAAAATGTAATCATGTTCGTAATGATTACTTTTAAAAATCCAAAAAAAATCTAGCAATATAACAACAATTGCGACATAATTCGAAATTATTTCCTGTTACGCTAATAAATCTTGTTTTGTAAACCAGCAGTCAATTGACACAACACTTGAGATTTACGGCATCGCTTCTTCAGAATGGAATCTTGTATTAACCGTGTATCTTTAGATTCGATTATTGCAGTGACTTAACATGCGTTTAATACGTCAATCAAATGGACGTCTTGAGATTATGGTTTGCATAATATTCTTGATTGATCGGAAACTCTGACTATATGCTAATTGATAACTTTTCCCTCTTTTCTCTATATATTAGACGAGTTTATTAAGAAAATGATATAGGTAATTCAGTTTACTGAAAAAAAATTTGTTGTGAATTTAGTGAAATTCAAGTCCCCTGAATATAATATACAAGTGATGCTTTTTTTAACGAATAGTCAATACATTACACGAACGCCCTTCAACTTTTTACTGACATAACTTTGCACGGATGTAGTTTTTGGATGTTATTCAAAAGCCTTGACTTTATCTTAATACGTAACAAGAATATTTACATGTCGATTTTAGAATTGACAGTCACATATTAAGTAGCTGCGAAAGTTATTTTAAAATAGTACAACTGAAGGATTGTAGAATTTATTGTTACGTGATTATTAAATAGGCACGTTTCTCTATACATGACTTATCACAGGCTCGTTCAATTTACAATGTTATATAAGAATTGGACTAATTATGCAAATACGTCATCGCAGCAAATCTTTTAACCAGCTGGGATGTTTTTTTTTTATATGTGTATAAAATAATGTTTAAATAATTCCTCAAATTTTTTGTGAAGGTCAAAGTGTCAACGTAGTCAACGTAGCAACAAGGTCGTATACAAAAGTAAATGGTTGTCAAAAAGTAAAAAATAAACCAATTAGCACTTCAATTGTATTTATTCCTATGATAACTATTTGTAGTGAGAATTTTTTAAAAAGTGAATTGTAATGAGTTATTTGCTTCATATGTAAGTTTGTAAATTGCACTAATTTGCCTATAGTTTTACTATTACAAGCCTAATTCAAAAGTAACACGGTCTATAATGCTTTATTCTACGTACAAGAGGCAAGGACAGTATCAAATAAAAGCAGCAAATCGAACAACGAGACGTTTTTTGTGTCTGCAAAGCGCTGATTTCGATCACATTGTTAGCAGGGAAAGGGAGATCCTGTTATAAGAGGCAAAGTGAATGCACTGGATAGTGTGCGGGCGAGTGAACGCACTCCCACGGTGAATGGGATAGGGGTCAATGACCGACTGCCCGTGTTGCACTCGTAACTTGCCCTCAGTGCATTCCGGCCCTAATTAAAGTTATTGAGAACCATGCGTTCCGTTTAAATCTTTCACTAGTGTACAAAACACTATAATTTAAGATTTTTTTATCCAACTCACAGAATAGCATGTTAGTACGATTTTTTTTAATGAATGTACCTGTATGAGATCTGGCGGTATTCCAAGTTAAAAACTACGCAGAACAAAAACCAACACGACAGATTTGAAATGTATACGAAAAAAGGTCGCTCAGTACACAACTAATTACTCTCTATTATTATCTCGTCGTTTACGCAACTCACTGCTACCTAATAAGAACAATAAGCGGTTATTTGCAAGAAGAGGAGTTTGTCTCTGCTGTCTGCAATTTTTCTATAAGTGAAACACCGAGGATATCCACGACTGTACGTATAGGGCTGTTATGAATATACAGAACTTAATCTTTACTAGAGCAGACCGGTCTGGGGTATCGTGGGGTCGGAACAGGTCAAAACGTGTTATAAAGGTGAATGGATGAAATACATTACAAACTGGATTTCACTCGTCACTTGACGGACGGGTGTAGGTGAACGAGTTCATAGTTTTCATGTTTGTTCGCTTGACATTACGAATGCGACGGAAGCGATAAGTGAAAACAAGTCTTGCAACTATAATAAACGCAATCAAGAAATCCGGAATCGTTTCGATACAAAATTTAATTGATATTAGTTAAAAAGTAAAGTAAAATTTTAGCCATTAAATTAATAAATAATAACTCATGTAACAGAATATTACACATATGATATTTTCATTGACAAGAATTACATATTACATTACATTACACACACATGAAGAAAAGGAGAAACTAAAATTAAAACGATCTAGGGGACCCGATGCCGGCTAAATTAATAAAGTTCTCGTCTAGTCATAAGAATCAACACTCAATTTTTTCAATTCTTGTATTTTCAACTATTTCTTTGGTTCCTTAATTAAAAAATGAACCAGATTTGTCGTTGCTATGCTGTGCTGTTGCCGTTTTTCTTAATAATAAATTCATTACAATTTAAATTGTCTCCTTGGCCGAGGCACAGAAACCGAGATAAATAAGGTGGTATTCGAGAAATGTCGGTATGCGTCTACCTGCTGCCAATGTACAGTTTTTGTTAATAGTAGATAATACTAGAGTCGAAGCATTATTAAAAATACATTTATGTTATTCTTAGAGAGCGTTAAATAATAATTCAACAATTGATTTTTTTAAATCTTTATTAGGAGAACGGGGGATTTTTATCTTTAAAAAGACATGCCAATCCCTTAGTGCTAACATTTCATATTTTTTGTATAGATTTTCTCGACACTACGATTCTTTGTTTTACGTTTCGTTTCTTTGATTTTTCTTTTCGTTTTACCATAATAAAATAAAATTCTTTCACCTACATATGTACGAAAACTTATTAAATACACGGGGTCAAGGAATTGAGTTCAGGTTTTAAAGATCGCAATGACCTTACGAGGTTTGTTTAAAAAACTACAAAAAGGCAACATTAATTACTTCAGGTAATATTAAATACGTTTGTCATATGCTGTCGAAATAAATACAGTGGAAAATGTTACTAATTATCAACAACAATTTGGGTATTAATTACTAATTATAGACGTATTTTTCCTAAGATTAATCGAGTTCATCATCTTAAAACGCCTTGTATACCACGAAACCAGCATAAACATTCTTTGGTAGAAAACATTGCAATGTTTTTGTGGTATGTATAAGTATCTAATAGGACGAAAGAAGAATGCGAAGTAATATAATAAAAGAACTATACACTAATTAAGGATTTAATGATCCGCAATTTTGTTCTCTATAGCATTTAAAATAAAGCATATATTGTAATGTACTTACGAAGTCAGTGGTGTGACCACAAACACGTAGTGTCGGCGTACTCAACCCATCGGGATGGAACTGTTCGCAACGGTGGGCGAAGTTGAGGCAAAAATCTAGTAGACTGCTACAGATCTGGAACAAATACAAATAAATCAACAATGCATTATAGTGTAATTTTTTTGGAGGTGTTTAGAAAAAGATAATAACATATCAGATGATGTGAAAGGTAAAAGATTAAGGTAAGTGAACCAGTTATTGACCTGCAAATGAAAAAAAATGTAACATTAAAAACCGGCCACGGAGATAAACCTACTACGACTATTTAAAAAATGTTCGTTTTCTCGTCATCGTTTCTTAGGAAACAAAGAAAGTGTTTGTCGTTAGAATTGCCGAGTTATTGTGACTACTATTGACGCAAACGAAAACGCAGGCATACCAAAACATTGACTTAACCCCAGAATGAAACTAGACGTAACTTAAAAACAAAACGTGAAGGTCCAGAAAGTTATCGCCAAGTTAAAAAAGCAACATATTAAACTATAACAGTGGTAGAGCCCGCTTTAACATCTTCGCACGAATGGGTTGGCTCACCCGCAGCAATACCACGACCACACAAAAGACAGGCTTGAAGTGTGAGCAATTCTGCGTTTTGTCTATTGGGTGTGGTGACGGATGCCTAATTTTAGTCCCTTTTCCTTTTCATCCCTTTATCGTGAGGAAAGGATGGGAAGGAAAATAGGATTTGGCGACGGAAGAGACGCATGCGAAGGAAAATATCCTGTTTATGTGCACCTCTTCTTCCGTCGATTAAGGGTAGGCAACGCATTTGCAATTGCGGATGTCTATGAGCAGCGGTCGCTTCGCCATTTTGGCGGTTTCAGGTGTCCGCTTGCTCGTTTGCCACCTTATTTTATAAAAAAAATCAATAATTAATTTCTACTTTGGTGATAGCCTAAGGTCGTCAGTGAAATTAAAGTGAAACTATAGAGACTTCTTAATGAATATTTATTATGCTATCGTTACATTTGCCTAAATTCTGCATTACATAATGAATTTTAATAACATTTTCATCAAATGTTTTTATAAAATTTAGTTTCATAGCAAAATAACATTGAAAATTTCTCTGTTGAAAAACTAACATGTTTTTCAATAGGGAAGCAACCGATGTACGCGATGGAGTATTAAAACAAACTCGAAACAATACGTCTGTAAATATAAAGTGTGAAACTGACGCGTTGCTGACACTTGCTATAGTGAATAGGTTTCACGATAACTTACAGTTATAGCAAATATTTGTTGCATATTTCATCTCGCAGTCTGAAAATAAATGTCGTACAATTCTAACAAAATAAAAATTACTGTGTATATTTTATTTTTGATTTCGTCCCTTTAACACTTTCATTTTGAACTTTATGTTTTCATTTGAAAGCGTTAAATTATTCCGATATAATCTTATATTAGAATTCCATATCTTCTTTTACTATGAGGGTCAGAAAATATGTGAAATATCGTGAACAAGATCATTTCCAGCTTAGGATTTATTTAAAACGAAAAGAAAAAAATGAATACCACTTATCGCAACCGTGTTGAATATATTAGACTTTTAAAATTCGTTTATAGTCGTTGTTGTTGATAGATTTATTGCTATAGAAATCTGTAATTAAATATACGAGTTTTGCATTAAACTTCGAAGTGAGCATCAATCTAATAGTGATCAAATTAATAAAATAACATCGATATCGATAAGTTTTTATGAAAAATTCAACTTTAAAATGTTGAAAGAAATTGAGATATTTATGATAAAAATTGAATTATTTAAACATCTTACGCTATTAAAAAGAAATGCATTAAAAAAGTTGGAATAAAACGCGTTAGTGCCGTTCAATACATTAATTTCCTTTTGCGTTCCAATAAATTATATTGAACTCCAATAGTGTAGTGCGATTTCAATAGTCTGGAGGTGCAGTTGACATTTTATTTAATTCGATAAACGGCAAGAGTTTTACTTTAGTACTATATAGAGAGAAACCTAAAGTTTGCATTTTCTATGTCGCGTCACATCCTATGTCATATCATTTTGTATTTTTTTTTTCATTTAATTAAAACTTTTTATAATTAAGTTAACATAATGCTAATTTTCTTAAACAAAACATCAAATTTATCGTTCTGACATACCTTAATCGTAGTTTACATAGTTCTGTTTGCTACACCGTAGCAGACCGTAGCCGTAGTAGGTCCGTGTAACCAGAATATGTTCTAGTAGTAATTGTGAACTCCTTATAAAATATGAAATAAGAATAATTGCAATAGAATGTACAGCTACGCTTCCCGAAACATGACTTATTAAATTGATTACACGATACAAACAATTTTTTTGAAGAATTTCAGGATTAACTTTTTAATAAAGTAGTGCCGCGTTTTATACACATCTATTTTTCAATGTAATTCATGTTTGTATGAGAGTGGACGTCTATTTGCTTTTATTCATTGCCGTGAAAAGCGATGAAAAGGATTGGAACCGTTGAATATCCGATGCTTTGACGCCTCTTTTTTGGATTAATTGATTTTTACCATATCAATGACATCTTCACTTTTTTATGCTATGCATAGCGTATTACGTTTATCATTAATTTATTTCACCTTCATTACATACATAATTATCAAATGCAAGTAGACCAAAATTGTTAAAACGAAACATATTTAAATTCGCAAATAGACTGATGTTAACAATAACATATAAAGAATTCGGTGCAATCATTTTGCCAACGACTTGCATTAAAATCAATCAACTTTAAGACATAAGGATGAGAAAACGTTTACACTCTCCTCGATAATAAATTGTGCAGGTCGCTTCAGGGAGATCGATGTGAATGGATTTTAGACGCAGATTTATGTTGGTTTACGCCGGGATTTAAAGCTCTATTTATTGCTTACTAACAGCAGAAGGGATATTGTCATTTGTTGAAATAGAGACTAAGTTCACATTGTGTTACAAAAAACTATAGATTATAGCCGATAAATATAAAATCTATGTAGGAATACATCCGGGATATGGCATTTTTGTAAGGAAGATATCACTTCTGTGAAGTTTTGATAGAATATTAAGTAGATTTGATGTAGAATATTAACAAGATCGATGACCCAATCGCTTACGTATTTTACTATCTCGTTTAAGGTATCAATAAACGATGTTAATGTAAGTACATTATATTACATTGGCTTGGAACGCCAAGCTGAATTTCTAAACTTTTTCTATCGCTATTTTAATTAACTTTAGGCAGACTTTTGTAAACTTACCAACATTTCTTGTACAAGTCCTAAGCTCTAGGCTTGTGCTAGGATATGGTTAACAACAATAGTCGAATGGCAGAATTCAAACTCGTGACCAATAAGTCTGAGCTTCGTACCCTCACCGTTTTCACTTTGGGTAAACGAACTACAATATAAAAATAATATAATACTTATGAGACAGTTTAACATACAATAAAAAAATCTGAAATCAGAAAGAATCACTGAAGTATTTAACGCAATAAATAATTGGTTTAGTATAAAATAAACAAGTTCTACGTCTTAGCTGACCTCTAGCGGCCCTCGATGAAACATGTAATGGCTAATAAATCACACAAAATACACAATCACTCCAGAATACAGCCAGAATAGCTCTTGCAATTTATGACTAATAAATATAAGACTTCGCGGCTCGATATTAAGGCCCTGTAACTGTATTGATCGATACGTAAGCATGTTGCCTTTACCCGTTAAATCGTGAATTTTCACCAGCAAAACATTTACATAAAACATTCTTAAGTGTATTATTTTTTTTTTTTATATGGAATCTTATTGTATGCTAGATCAAACTTCAAAAGAATATTTATCGTTTATTAAAGGACTTTGTAATGATAACAAAACTTAAAAGCAATGAATAGTATTCCAATTACTTTCTGATATCTGATATAAAGACTAATTTCCGACCTTCGTTAAAGGTTTACGACAGCCGTCCTGAGATATCCAGGGGTCAGAAAGCACCAACCTTTGAGGTTGCTAAATACACATATTAAATTACGACATAAATCTCCAAGGCTACATACGATAAAGTTACTGTAGTTTTTATTTAACTCTAAAGTTGTTAAGAAGTTGATTACAGGGTAAATAATTTTAACGATACATTAAGTTTTGATTTCTCTACATTTTAGATACTTTAACTACGCGAATCATTAAGTTTTCCTCTACTGCGACGTTATATTCGTAATAACAGTTTAAAAGTCTTTAGTAGTCTAAAGATAGTAAAGACAATAAGGTTTTATTTCTATTGTAAATAATATCTATATTATTCTAAAAAATATAGTTAAACAAGATTTTTAACTCTTTTTCGCCGCTAATTTATATTACGACATAACTTAGTTATAACTGTTACCATGAATGTTTTTAATCTAGAACATATTTGGCAAACATGAGCGTTTATGTTTTAATAGTCATGATTGGTCAACAATCTGAGCTGGGTAGAGTAACGGTATAAAAGAATTGGCGTATATTTAATCTCTAATGTGTTTAAAACGTTATTTCATTTATGGTAAGTGGCCCTATAGGTTAAAATTTTTAAACAATAATAAGGTAAACTTATACATGTTTATGATTATAAAAATGTTAAAACATTCAATAATAAAATTTTAATATACTCGTAAAAGTAATTCCTTGTCTGTATAGATAAGCGACATATCACTCTGTCAGTTTGATAATAAAAATATATAAATATGAAATTCGTTTCATGATAAAAGCTTTTACATGTTTTTCAATTTATATTTTTATTTGCACTATAATACGAGGTCGCTTTCCATGCATGTGTTGCATGCATTAAAAACATGAATGTTTACAGTGTCAGGATTTTAAACAACGATTCCAATTGAGAAAAAGTAATTTTAGTATACAATACATATATGCTTTATACTTGTAAAAAATTTGTGAATATTTTAGATTTTTTTGTTTGCACCAACCAAAATCACAATAACGTTGGCGTAAAACAGGCGATATTAGAAGCAAATATGTCTAAGTAAGCCACAATCCAAAACGGTTTGGTTTTCTTCACACCCTTGATTCTCTTTACAGACATGTCGAGGTTACATATCAATGCCTTACTAACTTTACAAGTTGGGTATATTCATGGTTCAGAATTTTCAATATCCTCCAGACTTATTAACAAGCGTGGGAAGGAGGCAATGTGGACACGCAGGTATCACGTCCCGGCTTAATGAGTTCATTGTAATGATAAAGGTAATAGCTAGCCGTGTTTACCCCGATTGGAATAAAGCATGTTTGTATTTTACCTTCATGCAAGCATAATATGAAGTCACAATTATTGCCAAATTATTGAATTATGTTTAAAAAGTGATAACATTAAGAGTTTTTAATAAAATAAAACTAATTAAAAATAAATAATTCATCTTGGAGAAAAATCGAAGAAAACAATTTGTTTAAGTGGAAATCATAGTTTACTTAAAAACTGTAAAGGTACTGAGAGTATCGACTAGCCTACATACTCTTTTCCTAAAGAGTGAATAGTTTATTTTTCTCGTGAAGCTACACACAAATGAGAATTCCAACAAGTTCAAACGATAAAGAGAATTTGGGCAAACTGCAAGCAAAGCTCGTCCAATAATAATCATGAAAATGTCTTTAACAAGTGATTGAGATAAACATCCCTTGACTACGTGTCCAGTGTAAACACGTCGCGGTTTGTCTTCAATCCGGCTGATATCAGCTAATCATAATAAACGACGCACATCAAATACATAAAGCGTATGACGACAATCTGAAATCATTACTTATAGCTAAATCTGTTCTCGTCTTGTTAAGAGAAAATGTATTGACAATTTAATAAGTTTTTTCTATAGTACAAAAAACTTGATGAATTAATTTTCATTAACATTTTTCTGTATTAGAACAACTTCAAGTCTTTTTTTAAATGTAACGCTCTACATTTGTACATGTCTATAAATTGTACTCTGTAGGCATTTTTTTATTTATTACTTTATTAATGTCTCATTGTTAAGTCATTGTCTTGCTAACAAAGAAACAACAATAAGCTGGTCAGATACTTAAGATAATTACTGTTGCTTTGTATTGTAAATTGCAACAATTAATAAAAAAATACCATTTGTAACGAAAATTGAATTGAAAGTTTCTATCCAGTCTCTATTCTAATATAACTAAAAGAAAATAAACAATGTACATTGTGCGTGCAAAGTATTTGGTAAAGTCCTCAAGGCGCAATAAAACTGTGATCCCTTAGATAAGTTATAAAGATTACGGCAAGTAATTGCCCACATAGGACCTTACAAACTATGAGTACCCATTAACTTATTTCTCTACTAAGTAAACTTTAGGAAAATAGCAACAATAGAAACTAATTCACTTCTATTTCATGTAGTCTGTAAGAAATATTTCAGTTAAAGTTGTTTTCAGTTGCGTTCCGACGCTCGGCCTGAAACAACGTCCTCGATGTGGGGAGCTTCGGGTGAAAGTTTTCGATGTCTGATTATATTGTATTACGGAATAAAATAAAATAAATACGTGAATTAGTTTACAAGTGATAGAACTGGAATAGTGAATGTTATTTGTTGCCTAAGTTGTAGTTTTATGTATTAAGTATTTTTTTAATTCTAATTTCTGGCATTTTATTAATTGGGATACACGAGTAGGTAAAAAAGGCAGAATTTTGTTCTACAGTAGGTAAATTAAAAAAAAAATTTACACCTATTTCAATATCTTTTACTTCCGATTTCCTTTACTTTTCATTAAGAATTTAATATGCTAAAATTCTATAAAAAGAAAGTAATTGCAAAGCCTAGATTGTAAGATTTATGCCTTGTCTGGCGCTTTTTCTCTTGTCATAAAAGTAATTAGTCTTTCACATTTTAATAAGAAAAGAAGGAACAATTATTTGAGAAAAAGAATTGCGAAAACCGCGATAATAGATACAAACAGAGACGTTTAAATTATATTTTTGTCATCTTGAAAATAAATTTTATACAAACGGTTCAATCTAAAATGGCCAGCAGGCTTTGGTAATTTTTAATTAAATGCGAATGAAACTTTACTTTGTAACAGAAAGTTTTTAAATTAACAATTGAAGTTTTTTGCTTTTAGCGTTTCGGCACAAAGACTTATCTAGTATTTCTACTGCAATAAATCAATCTTATTCTTTGAATAAAAGGTATACATTTTAAATCTTCAATTAAATTATTGATAAAAAAACATTGAGGAAACTTAACAAACATCCATACATACAC
>DVQG01000839.1:0-12687 GCA_018231605.1 Papilio ambrax
AAAAGAGTATGACAGTAAACAAATAATAAACTTAAAAGTGCATTGGCTGTCTTACCTCGTCAGTATGAGACGGTACGGTTCGTTCTACATTTCTCTGTGAGACAGTCTCTCAATCAATCGGCATTTTAAATGACCGTCTAGAGAGTAAAGGGATAATAAAATAAATAAGGTTTGTTTGTGGATTAGATGAGGGGCGGGGCGGCATACTTATAGTGCTAAATGCGGCCGGCGCGGCCTGGGCGGCGGGCGCGCGCACTAGCATGTAGACTAGCAGTAACTACAGAGCAGAGGGCGCAGGTTGCGGTGGGCGTGGGCGTGGGCGTGGGCGGGATGTTAAAGTTACATAGTGCTACGGATGGTATCATTGAATCATGCAGACCTCTATCTTTCTGCCCTCAACCACGGTGCCGTGAAGACGCTCTCGTGCTCGCTCCGCATCACCACTATTTGCGAATGTTACAAAACCGAATCCCTGCATGCAAGACAGACAAAACATGCATTAAAAACAGCGTCGCTCAAAAAACAACGTGCAACAAAAATTAACATTTATGCATTGCATATTCTTTATTTAAACATGGTTGTGAGATATCGACAGGATTTTCGTTTCGGTTACGTTGCCGGTTTGAGCGTACTCTAGCTGAATGTCGGGGACACAGAAGCGGCGCCAGATTGGCCAGCGGTCAGCTAATGTCATTGGATATCTCTCATTGGATCTAGCGCTCGGTACTATCGAAACATTCTTTACGACAAAACCTATGTGAAGGATTGCCTTTTAAGCTGATTTATTGGACACTACTTTAATCAAAATATCTAATTGTTTCTGTATGGAATGTTAGCTGCAATTTGTTCTCTAAAAGTCATCGGACATGCAGTTAACCGAAATATACAGTATTTAACTAAAGAGAATGGTCTTTATAAGATACATGTACAAATTCTTTACTGTGGATATGTATTGATGAATCGTATGTTTATATCGATTGTGAACTGTCATCATAGCGTTTTATTTCGATACTACCATCAACCTAGAAGTTTTGAAAAAATATTGTGCATAAACTGTACAGTGCCAAAACACAAAAAATAAATTTGATTCAAAGCAATGTATGCCATTCTATAAAAATGAATTCATTAACTTCTTAGCATCTCGCAACTCGAAGTTGCAAATAATAGTTTATATGTGTTGAGTATAACTTTCCATAATTATCAAGTTTGTTTTTATCAACCGTGCTAAATATAATAAACTACTGTTAAAACATGGTGATAACCCATAGATACAAAAAGCAGCTAGCACAGCACACAATACAGTGGAAGAGACGAGTCGTGAAAGTGGCAAACGAGTTGCTGATTGTACGAAACGCTTACATTTATAAAAAGCATGACAGCTCTATTATCACAATTACCATTCTGAGTGCACATATTTCATCAATAAAATGTAAAAAATAACAACAACTTGGGCAGAGAGAAAGAGAGAGGAGACCGAGTGACGATCGTAATAAAAATGTAAGCTTCGTGTGTAAAGGCGACGTCGTCGAAGGTAACTTGCCCGATCGCACTGTTGTCAACTATCCGTATTGGGAACATCGGTCTAGCGGACGGGGAAGACACTAATGCCATTCTCCAGAATAAGCCAAACTAAGTGATGCACCAAAATTACTTCTAGAATATTTATCTTACGTTATCATTTTATAACACAGAAAAGTAATTAGGGTCAGCGAAGTATACATGCCCAAATACTAATGAAACATTGTGTCCCCTTGTTAGGAAGCGCATGACTGAGAAATCTAGGATTACAACAAAATAACATTTTCAATCTAATAGAATCAGATTAAAGTATATTTCAGAATGACGCATCACCCAAACTACACACATAGGAAAGTTCAATCTAATCATAAACAAAAGCCATAGACACGTATAAAATAACGTTCCTTCCATCGTAAATACAACTATGAAGAGCAAGCGGTGCAGTTTGGACGATAGTAAATATTTATTAGTGATGAATAATAGAGCTGTCCTGAAAATGTGACGTAGAAAATCAGCTGTTATAGTGACGATGCATTTTTCTCTAATACTGCATATCCCAATGTGAGGCATTGAAGAAAAAATAATTCGGAGCTATTATATCAAAAGAGTAAATACTTTTTAGACATGAGCGGGCATGGACTACTGTAGGGTCGGTCACCAAACTGACACAAGGAAAGCAGTAAACACGAAAAAGCGATCAATCCAATCAATTTATTGTTGAAGTCACTTTCAATCATCTCTTTCTAAATTGTTAGAACTGTAATGTTCCAGATTTTACAGTGAGTTGTTTTTTGAGTGTATCAATTAATTGTGAAAATTTGATTAACGTTGTCCTGGACACTCGTACCGATGACACGCTTTTTGTTTCCACAGTACATTCATTACACAAACATATGAAATCTAATACAGAAAACACTAAAAGCTTGTCAAAGGTACTAACAACTTAATATAACAGATCAGTCAATTTTTTAAATCAGATTACATTTTATAAATATTACTGTTTAATGGAAATTTACAATGCAATTAGAAATACTGCACCAAACATTAAATCCAAGAATATGCTATGAGATAGAGATTGTTTTAACACAAATAATATAAAATTTAGTCTAAGCCCTTTCGCCTTGAGACTCGTGTAAGCTTGTATATTAATGAAAGGCATTTATCTTGAAGAGATAAAGTTGAGATTTGTGGGAAATCTTTATAATAACTTAGTTTGGGCAGCAAAAGTAATTGTTAATAGGGCTTCTTAGCTGTTGCATGTGAAATCAACTATTTAACTAGACCAATAAATCCTTCGCAAAGTACATTTTCCTTAACAATAGCTAAGAAGGTAACATCTGTGAATTATAGGAATATATAATAAACTGAATTTGGAGCGATTTACGAAGACGTTGTATCTCCCACGATTTTGGTAAAACATTTATAGTAAATACAAATTAAGACATAATGCCGAGTAAAGTCGAATATTTTTATAGCACAATTTTAACAAGAAAGTTTAAATGCAGCTTATAACTTAATAAGCTGTTTGCATTCAATAACTTTTATGATTAAGGGAAAAGCACTTTAATTCCTATAACTCACAAACAAAACTGAAGCAACAAACATTTTTTATGGAACCGAGCCTTAAGTATTTAATATGTTAAAAATAACCACAGTATTTTGAATCTTAAAATTTCTTAATAATTAATGAAGAACATTTTATTTAGGCTTACGGATAATATCCGTATATTATAATGTCATAAAATCAGTTTATTGCTTCATAAGACGCACGGTCTCTTAATAAAAATCGTCAAAGTGGCCACAATGAAATCCACGTTAATGCCGTGGATTTCAGGGCCACTTCGTATCACTAGAGGAGACACATAAAACGGTGCTTACCTTCGAGCCGCGTTCGTTGAAGATAATTTCTACATCAAGTATCGTGCCATATTGCTGAAATAAAAACATCGGTAGTTAATGAAGTCGGTATTCAAGCGAAGTGTTGTCATGCAGTGCGCGAAGGTAGGTATAGAGTTGCATACGTACGCCGAACATGTTCCTTAGGTCGGGGTCTCTGAAGCGGAAGGGTATGTTGGAGACGTGCAGGCGTTTGGGCTGCGAGCCCTGTGAGACGGGCACGACGAGCGTCTTCTCGGGCCCGACTGCGGCGGCGGCGGCGGCGGCTGCGCTGGCGGCGGTAGTGGCGGCGTGCGCAGCCTGTGCCGCGTGCGCGGCGTGCGCAGCATGCGCGGCCACCGCCTGTTGCACCGCCGCTTGTTGCGCGACCGCCGCCGCTACACTCACGGGAGTGCTCTCCTCTGTGCCTTCGTTTTCATTTTGCTGTGGACCATGTGCGATACATATTTAAATAATAGAAAATAATATTCAACTTTTTAGGCCAAATATAAAAGATCAGTTACTACTCTCTGCTACTTCGGAGTAAAATTCCATAGGGTTTTATCGGAGGTCAAATCGGCCCAATGGGATTTTTAATTCAAATGCAAGTGCAAAACTACTTTCCGTTATTAACAAGACATTTTATAAATACTTAACATTTAACATCCTTATAATTACCGTTACCATCTATATAAATGATTTTCAAAGAATCTATTCCTATGACCTTATGACGTCTACGTCATCAGGTTTTTTAATTCATCGATGCGCTGTTTAACTTACTTTTTTTATATTGACTAGCTACAAATAGCAGTAGAGTTATAAATTAGAGCATTACTAAAACATTCGCATTTAAAACTGTCGAAATCATGAACGTTATGAATAGTATAAACATTTTTTCTATTTTAAAGCACTTAAGTGTTTCAATTTAAGATTGCGTCGTTAGGTTTTGAGGCGGCGTTGGCAGCCGAAACCTATTAATATTTTAGATACGCAAAGACCTGCGCCCAGCGACAGCCGCTATAAATTAACGTTGAGAAGAAATATGAAGGAGTTTTAAAGTATTTGAACAATTAATACAAATCCCGTTTCCATTGAGGTCAATGATGTCGAATGTTTTTAGTTTATTCCAACAGATAAATCGAGAATTAATCTTTAAAATAAATGTAAAGTCTAACTTCTTATAATACATTCATAAATTTGATGTATTTAATTCAAATTAAAGGTTAATTACGAATTGTACTTACTGAGCTGTTATTTTGATTTTCTATTGAGTTCTGTGCGTGCGTCTGTGGCGGAGGTTGTGGTGAAAAGTTGGCGGGAGGAAGCGGCGTAGGCGGCGGCGGGCCCTCGCTTTTCACGAGCTGGGCCTGTGCGGGCTGCGGCGGCTGTGGATGCTGTGGGGGCTGCGGGGCGGCGGGTACGCCGGCGGCCAGCTCAGCCTTGCCGGCCAACGCGTCGCCGTTGGCTGCGAATTGCGCCGCCGCCGCTGCCGCAGCCGCTGCAGGGAACGGGTTCGCCATGCCCGTACCCACCATGTGCTGGAACCATAACATTTCCTTTTGTGTACAAACAATATAGACTTCCACTTTATGAAGTACCCGTCATAATAGTTTATTTCATGGTATTTAAGCACTAGTATGTTACTGAAACTAGACTGATCACTTCTCTACTTTCGATCACGTTCAATTGTAAAATATAGTTGTGGTAAAATAAGAGTGCCAAGAAAGTTGAAAACGCTAGAACTAAAATCTAGACCACATCAGTAAGAACTGTGATGGTTTTTAAATTAAACATAAAAACTTGTTATTGTACAAAACGTTTTAAGTAAACCAACTCTAATACACATGGCGAGTACAAAGCATAGCATAGCATAACACAAAGGTTTAATTATATAAGCTAGCAAAACGTGTTATGTGATTAGAGAGGTCTCGTGCCAAGATTAGCTGATTGTCCGATAGCAAAAGTGGCCCACTAAATAAATGAAGTCGACCTGAGTAATTGATAATGGATCATTTTGACAATGTAATATTTTCCGATCCGATTTATACACCAGTGCCTACTTAATACATTTTAACTAATATACGTTTTAGATAGCAGAGTTCTGTGCGAATACAAACAGACGTCGTTCACGTATCTGATATACCTATCATGTTCATGACTGTCGCTACGCCAGAGATAACACCAAGGGTCCGATGCGAAGCGGAGGATATGTACGCACGTTACAGAGTGACACGAAAACATTTAAACACATATCAAAATCTGAATTTCAAGTCCAGGTGTCTCAAAATGAGATCAAACATTTATATATACAAAACATATAAACACACAGAAATTATTTCTATTTCATAAATATAAATATTTGGGTTACAAAGGTTATGAAGCGATGTTTTTCCGAACGATGGCACGATCGTAGCCAGATAAATCGCCGCGACAACGGCGACATTAATTATTACATTATTAAAATTTAATTGGACGAGCAACACTTGCTAGCATTCTGTTTCAGGGCCGAGGCGTATACTAATTTCGTTGTAATAAATACAAGCACTAGCGCCCTGACGTTTCTGGGCTGCGCTTCGAAATATTGACATCGTATGTGTGCAACTGTGCCAAAATTCAGAGCGTGCGTTGTAGGTGCTTGGTGTATGTTACCGAACGATTGTAAAATTCATAAATTAATGCTAGGTATATTTTATAGTTTTAAATTTTACAAATCTCTTGTTCATCTGATTTAAAACGTTTCGTGTACATAACATACGAGTTGTAGGTATTTTTGATCTGCAATTTTTTACATGTATCAATAGTGTGCCAACTCCGGACTGTTATATCGAGAAAAACAAGCATGAGATTGCCCTAAAAAGTCGCAAAAGTAAAAAGGTCTGCTTTTTCCGGGAACAATGGAAGCTAAGCTGTGAATGGGCATTGCGGAACTAATCTGGCTTTATGAGGATTGCACAAATATTTTGTTGTGCGCTTTTTTGTTTCGTTAAGGCTAAACTCATGTGTGCACGTATTTATGAATATTTTAAATATCAAAAGTTCGTACGCTATTTGGGAGTAATTAGAAAAAAAACGAATGTTAAAAGACAAAGGTCGAGAAGTACGTTCGAATAATCTCACGTGATTCTACAATGAAGCTGATAGACCGAATGAGTTAAAGACCAGTTAACTGGCGCATCTTTGTATCAGTCCGTTACAACTTGAATAAAGAATGATAATTGTAAATATGTATTTATTGTCTTTATCAAAAATTTATATTATAGTCATCCGCGGTGTCGATATTGGTATTGGAAAGTTGAATGAGCTTAATATAATAAAAATATAGATAAAGAATATCTCCTCACCGCATATTACCTCGAAACAAAACAAATATTGGTACAATATATCATATTCACAATACAACAAATCCGATCTAAGGTTATCAAAAACTTATTAACGTTCACCTGACGCAATTATTAATATCTAGCCTTCAAGTTAAAGTTCAAAGCGAAAACCATTTTAACTAAGCATAATATCTGATTGTTCTTTATAAATAAGTTGTTAATATACAGTTCAAAAGGTCGTTACAAATAGTATTTGAAGTGAATTTGTTTTCAATGTTTTTGTTTATTTTTGCGTGAATAAAGCAGTGTCATTAGATTTCTGCCTCATTTAGTGATTCATACAAACAAAGGTTAAATGTGAACGTGGAAAATAATGTTATTTGATGCCAGCAGGTTTTAAGGTGCTATAATGAATGAAAAATAATAGTTACGATATGCAACGTTAACCTTACGATAGCCAACTACATTAAATTAAGTGTTTCAGAAAACGTATAAGTTAAGATAAATGCTATAAAAGGCTTTTGATAAGAAATACATCAAACTATTTATAAATCAAATCTCCATTTTCAGCCGGAAATAAAATATTGTCATTTATCTACTAGTAAATGCAGCAAATCAGTGTAAACAAACTATTTTATATTTTAAAGTAGTAAATCGTCGTTTCGCTAACTTTGTTTATTAAGCAAATAGGGACCAATGATGTTGGATTGCTACTTCGTGTAAGCGAAAAAAATATTTACAACACGAGCGTTGTTATTTAATTTAGGTTAGAAGTCGTCGGGAACAAATTAAATTGCGAACTCGAGCCCTACACCCACCTACACCCGCCTCACACCGACGCAGCCTTGGGACCCCGTTACCAGAGTGCCACGATTCAGAATAGCCCTTTCATTCACCTACCTATAAATCACATCGAACCGAAAACGGCTTTTACGTGTTTCTTATATGATTTATAACAATACTGATGTAGGGATCATCCGACTCGATTGTTACCACTAAAATTATTAAAAGTGTACAATATTGAGAAAAAAAAAACACTACGCGATTTCGGTAGAATTTAGCTTACCGTAACCTTTAACATATTACATACATAAAAAGGTCATAAAAACTCAGTTGCCAAGTTAACAAGTTTAGGTTATAGATAATCGCAAGGACACCTAATACAATATCAAAATAATCAATGTTATCTCATGGATGAAAACCTTTTATCTGAACTATTGTCACAGTAGACGGATCTCTGCTAGCGCGGGAATTGTTAATTTTAGGCGAATAAAGACGATCGGACACGGCGATGGAAAAATTCAAACTAACATTGTTTAGATACATGCAGCGGAAGGTGGATTTGAAATGAAGCAAGTAATAGTCGATGTCTAAGGCCGGAGCCGCAGCGCTCGTCAGCGTCAGGAAACGAGAAAATTAGGATGTGGTTATTGAGAGCAATTGCTCCGGTTGCTCGTTCGCTACTGCGTACTATTTATTACGTATACGGCGCATGTTTCAATTGAAACACTCCCAGCATTCTTATATCACTATCGTTTCAAAAATGTCTCATATTTTCAAACTTTATTGCGAATATTGTGCATAGGGTAGTCATGCACAGTATATTATTTTTCGTCCCCGTCAGTGAAATCAAAGTTTCATATTCATGATACTTATACAGTTAAAAAAACATTATTGAGTTACAATTTTTACCAACAAATACTTCATATACAATTTTAATAACAACTTCACAAAACTTTCCAACTTTTCTTGTTGAATTGATGTCATCAAGTTTTTTTTATCAAACTTTAAGCTTACGGTACGTTTAAGTAACTTAAAATTAATATCTCAAACATGTAACACGTGCCAACATCAATATATCATACTTAATGAGGATGTATGCGGTGCAGAGCAGTGTCGGCGGGGGCCGCCTTGCGAATTCCGGCCTCTTCCGAGCTCTCACTAACAGATTAGTTTCCTTGCCTATTGAATTTTCACAACACACGGCGCAGCCTAAATGAATCTGTTATCTAGCCCCAACAGGAAGCTGTTACTCCTCGCCCTCCTCGTAAACGTGTTAACTGCCCCGTTTATGTTCCACTTGTGTAGGGATTTTGAACAAAGTATTTAACATTTGTGTACTTTATAAACGATAGATTATATTTTACTTTTACGATCGTTTTATGAACATTCTGTACGCTATGTAAGATGAACGTTATTCAGAAAATAATGATTTATAAGACAGATTTAACGGTATAATTTGAAGAAAAGATATGGCACGACGAGTATAAGGACGAAAGGATTATTCTCTAAAAACTGAAACAAATCTTAAATACGTCGCTTCGTAAGCGCCGCTTTTAATGAGATAGACCTCAAAATTTAAATGGAATTTGGAGTTTGATTGGCCACGTTATTCAATACGCTTCTAACTTGTTTAAATGTCGTTTCAGTATTAGGCGTAAATCGTTACGATTTAATACACAATACTTACAAGTACCTTTGACTGCGTTATAAAAACAAAATATGAAAGTAAAGATTTCATACATTTGTAAGTACATACAATGTGAAGCGTACGTCCGGTGTGCGACTGTGGCCCCGTGCCCTACAGCGCCACCCCAGTTTTCTTCTTACATTCCCGATATAGGACCTCATTTCTTGTTTTCCTGCACGCCTTCGATTGCTTTTCCTGTTTTACTTTCTTAGGCAGTGTTTAAGAAGAAATGTTTTTGCTTTCATTTAAATCTGAATCCGGTTTAGCTCAATGCGAATTTTATTAATTCAGTGTGTTGTTGGTCTAACGAATAGTAGTAGTCTATTTGACTTTCATAATATACTTGTAAAACTGAGGTCTGCTTGAGGTCATTTAAACCGGTTTTTGGCATTTGTAGTATTATCATAGTTGCGGTTTATATTACTTTAATAGATATTTTAGACAATATGATAGTTATCAAGTTAAGTCATAAATATGTTATGGAATTTCGAGTTTTGATTAAAAGTTTTAACTAAACTAGTATTAGATATGAACGAACGTTAAAATGATGTACAGAAGATATCTTACAGAAAGGGAAAAAACGTAGATGAAGACAATACAATTGTAGTTCGTTAGTGCCAGTCCGGCGCGGCTTGTGCGGTGAACCTTTGCGAAAGCTGAGTGGAATCATTGGCACCCCGCATTCGTGTTGAAAGCGTGATGATAAAAAGTTTCGAAATAAAATAGAATTTATAAAGAATTTCTAACAAAACCTTCGGGTCAAATAGAAAAAAAGTAAATTACGGTAAAGAATAAAGTATTGAAGAATTCTTTTGAAACATTCACAAAAGCCAAAGTAATAATCCTGAAATATACAAAATGAGTTGGTACATTTTCGTGAATAGTACAATTTTACTCTTATTGTGTTGATTTACAATGGGCGCTTCGTGAAAAATGTACCTTAAGGCTCTCGTTTGTGCAGGGGCTGGGCGGGGCGGGCGCGTATTGATACCGATTGTCAATGTAGAGGGTTTGGAGGGTGTCCCTAAACACATTAATAATCTTTTCTGAGGGCCGCCTCAGTATTCGGTCTTAAACTATACCAGCTCGTATTCCTTTAATATAAAATACAATAAAACTGAATGTTCATCCATGTTCATTTTAGAATTTCACATAAAGCTGTTTGATAGCGTCATTAATAACCACTTGGGACAAAAATCCTAAATCTCGAGACAGTGCAATAAAGAGGAAATTTTCAATTACTTTCTTTATCCTTTCATTTAGTGCATTTACAATAAACATAAATATATACACATATAAGAAGGTTTAAACAATGATACAATTTAAAGTTACATGAACAATTAAAGCGTTAACGAGAAATTGTAGGGATATAAAAAAACCTTAACTCCGCAGATAAATTCTAGATTTTCCTACAGCTTGCTTACCATCAGCTTGCAGCATTTTTAAATAGTGAAAATTAAATATTTTGACTTGACCACTAGATAACATGATGTTTGCTACTTTGTAAGTGGGTCAATATTTCTATACTGATGTCAAAAGTCGCTTTAAAGACTTGTATTGAGGAGATAAATTTAAAAGTTTTTTTTTTAAAATAGGTTAAAGCACAACAGAGCTTGGAGAGGTTCAGAGCACTCAGTGGCCGCGGACAGCGAGAGCTCTCTGTTTTGTATTCTGACTGCTCACCATGACCCTTCTAATTATTGTCCACATATTAATTCGCTTGTGTAACGATTAAAAGTGTTACAGCATATTTACCCTAAATTAGTGAGGACTCATCAAGCCGCGTGGACAGTACCCGCTTCCCGACCCATTTTACAATAATCAGTTAAGCACACCAATTTATACGACCGTTATCATGTCGACGCAATTTCTATCGGCATTATGTGGTGAAAAGGTTGCTTCAGTATTTATGTAGTAATACTTTAGTATGTATGCAAATGTTAATATTTACTTATAAATAAATCAAAACCTTCATATCATAAACTTGTTTACACAATGAGAGATTAAAAATACCTTTTAGTTCTCTTTTAATAGATATGTTATTATGTTTGTCGATTAAGTTAAAAGCAACAATGTTCATTTTAAAAGTTAAGGCAAATAAATAAGTTCAAATTGTAAACATGAGATAGAGTCGTATTTGACTGAAAATGATTATTATTGTTTATATTTATTTACCGAAGTAGATAGAAAACCGGTTTATGGACAAAGTTCGTATTTCCCATTAAAACTTTTAAGCGAAAACAAACAGATGTATACTGTTCAAAACTCTGTGCGATCAAATCGTAGTTATGTTATAATTAGCTAACTTTCTTCTTTACGCTATGATTGGAATCATTGACACGATGTTAAAAAAAAAACATTACAAATATGTTACAGTATTAGAAATGACAGAACGACCATTTACACATGTGCCGCAGTCTAGTTATATCCAGCGCAGTGGCGCGGCAGCGTAAACATGTGACTTTTTATAGTTCCAGACCGACTTCTCCAATGCACGGTTAAGTTTTTACTGCTGCAGTCAAGAAAAACTTACATTAACATTGGACCTCATAGAATTTAAACAGATACCGTTGCAAACAAGGTGAAACAGTTTACTTTAAACATCCGGGTCACTAGTAAATATTTTTCAAAGGATAAACAACCAATGACTTCTGATCTGCGTGGTATCTTCTAATGACCAATTTCACCAAAGGACTGTAATATATTCGTCCTAACATCTGCAGATTTGCTACAAGAGACTAACTTTTCTTATAAACTCCATATCAAACGTAAATATTTAGATTATAAAGTTCAAAGTTTAAACGCATCGGAGCGTACTCGTTATCTCTTGTAAACGATTCAACACTATCTTACATAATGATAAATGTGAACTTAAGGAAACCGTTATAGAACTATTTTAATATTGTCGTTACGAAGTGTCCCGAGCTTATGATGACGAAACATGTGACTAGGCGTGTAGCGAGCGTTTTCAATTAGGTAATTATATTAAGAACAATTAAACGCAATTGATCTCAAGTGAACCACGTCCGGCGAGCGAGACCACTGCCGCCACGTCGACACGCGCGAATACGATTTGATAGAAATAAACTGACAATTGCTCAGAATAAAATCGATGTTTAATGCAAATCAAGGGAACACTACTTTTATTGTGTAATAAGATATAATGAATTGCAGATCGCGAGGGGCTCTAAAGACATCTAAACATACCCGTAAAGGAAATAAACAGTGTAGTTCAGAAAGATAGTCTTAATATCGGAGTGGTATAAAAATATTTGAGCTAATTTAAATATCAGATAAACATAGGCAGCTGTTATTAAATGACTTGATAGTGTTATGTTAGCAAAATATTTGTATTAAAGTACTATTTAATGTTGAGTTATTGGGTTATTGCGAGAAGCAGTGATAAGCTGGCCAAGGAGAGTGTTGTTATAGTTCACGCAGCCCGATAACGACCAAGTTCAACGACTATTTAATTTGTAGTATACTTCAATAATAACTAGCCGT